>SNQJ01S0034005.1:31709-88090 GCA_010110895.2 Picea sitchensis | reverse complement strand
TGGTGACATGTGTAGGTGATTTGGAAGCTTCCAAGACACTCTTATGTGGCCTCCAATACTCAAATTCGAATTCCCTTCAAGATATGGAAGGAGATTTGGATAAAGGTCAAAGAGGATATGTGTCTCATCATTTGCCATTTGGTAGTAACTATATGAGATTTTTATGGATCTAGGGAGAGAATAGTGGATCTCCATTAATGGGGTAGCTTCTTATGTTCTTGTATAAATAGGAGAGCCTTCTCCTTTCAAAGGGAGGGATAGAGAGATATAGATATAGGTGTGAAGTTTGGGAAATGCTCATGTTTTGAATTGATAGGTTGATTCTTGAGGTTAGTAGAGAGGAGATTTTATATTGGAATGATGATGTAATCATATTCTTTTGAATACAAGACATGCTTCCATTTTGATCTCTATCTTGTGTTAAATATTATGGTGTACTTACTGAAGGATGGAAGGGCCCCCATGCACTGATGCCAGTACACTTATGTGTTGTATATAGTAGGTAAAATTTCTCATTTGTATATTCATGTTATTTTATCTTTATGTTATTTGCTTTAGTAGTTTTGAATAGACAACTTCAAATCCTCGCACATATTGTGTTGTGCCTCTAAGCTTACGAGCTCCTGGTTGACATTAAATCGTTGAGAAATTTATACGACATAGATTGCACTCAACAACATGCATGATATGTACCCTTCTACTAAGTGCATAAACAAATTTATTTTATTTTCTTTTGATATGCTTGATGTCAAAATCGTATTCGCGTAAACATTCTAGCCATCTTGGTTTCCTGACATTCAAAGTTGGTTGTTCAAAAAAATATTTCAGACCACTATGATATGTTCTTAATTCAAATCTCTTCCCCATGAGATAATTCCTCCACATCTTCAATGTGTGAACAATGGCAGCACGTTCCAAGTCATGTGTGGCATAGTTCCTCTCATGTTCTTTAAAATTTCTGGACTCATAACCAATGACATGTCCATTTTGAGTGAGGACTCCACTAAGTCCTTCCTTGCATTCATCTGTACATACCACAAAACTTTCATTTGGGTCAAAAATCTTTAAAACAGGTGCACTAGTCAGTAATTCTTTCAAAAAATTATAATTATCTTCACACTCAGATGTCCATTCAAATTTAATTCCCTTCTTTTGCAAAGAAGTGATGGGATGAACAATCTTAGAGAACCCTTCTATAAATCTTCTATAGTAACTAGCTAATCCCATAAAAAAATATGACTTCTGAAACATTTCTAGGTGTTGGCCATCCTCTAATGGATTCAATCTTCTCTGGATCCACTATTATACCTTGTTATGAAATAATGTGTCCCAAGAAATGGATTTATTCTTGGTAAAAACAACACTTACTAAGATTGGCATACAACTAATGTTCCCTCAACACTTGCAATACCAGTCTTAGGTGGTATTCATGCTCTTCCTCTGACTTATAATAGATAAGTATGTCGTCCAGGAATACTATGACAAAATTATCCAAATAATTTATGAATATGTCATTCATTAAGCACATAAAGAAAGTTGGTGCATTGTACAATCCAAATGGAACCACTACAAATTCATAATTCCCATACCTAGTTCTAAAGACTATCTTATTGATGTCTTCTTCCTTGATTCTTACCTGATGGTACCCTGATCTCAAGTCTATATTTGAAAATATTTTGTCCCCTCTTAGTTGATCAAAGAGGTCATCAATTCTGGGTAGATGGTATTTGTTCTTCACAGTGGCTTTATTCAGTTGTCGAAAGTCAATACACAACCTCAATGTTTCATCCTTCTTTTTGGCAAAGAGTACCGGTGCTCCCTAAGGTGAAACACTTGGACGTATATACCCTTTATTCAATGATTCTTCCAATTGCATTTGTAATTATTTTAATTCTGGTGTATTCATTCTGTAAGGTGTTTTTGATATTGGGGCGACTCCTGGTACTAAATCAATGGAGAAATATATCTCCTTCTTTGGTGGAAACCCTGGTATTTCTTGGAATACATCTTCAAACTCTTGCAATACCGAAAATTCTTCAAGGCTTGACCCTTTTGTATTTTCTAGCTCTTCCACATGGGTTGCATACAATTGACATCCTTTTCTGAAAAATCTCTTCAGCTATAAGGTTGAAATATCCCTAATAGAAATGGGTCTTGGAACTCGTTTCACAGTGCTTTGTTTTCCTTCTTCATCAAGACATGTAAATTTATTGTTATGACAATCTAAGAAAACATGATGCTTGCCCAACCAATCCATTCCAATTAGAAAATCATAAGATCCCAATGGTATAATATTTAGATAAACATTAGTATTCACTCCATTAAGACTTATGGAACAACCTCTGACCATTTCATTGATCCTTCTTTTGGTTCCAGTGGCTAGTTGAACCAAACTTGATTTCTCAAGCTTACTTTTCTCCAAATGTAAACTATCCACTAATTTAGGATCAATGTAACAATGACTTGTTCCTGAATCAATTAAAATAGCAATAGGTTGATTAATGATCTTACCTTCCACCTCAATCAAATTGGATTGGTACTTTGCTTGTCGATTATCTAAGGCTGCATATATTCTTCCCATGTCTTCTACTATTGTAGCCTCTTGGATGTTGTGCACGGTCTTCACTTTCTCTTTTCTGTGAGAGAAATCCTTGTACAAGTGATCTTCTTTGCATCCCCAACATTGGATTGGTGGCCTTCCCCTTTTTCCCAAGGAGTATTCTCTCTTGGATTCATCCATAGCAGACTGAACTTGATGATTTTTATTAGGGTCATTTCTTATCCTTCCAATAGTTCTGCATGGATTATCTTCCCTTGCCTTGCTCATATATGTACTTATCATTCCTGACGGTCTCAATAGTCTCAAGCTCATCATATTGAATCTTCTCTTTATAAAATGAAGGAAGTCCACTCAAAAACCTCTGTATTTTCACTTTCTCATCTTTTATAAACCCCACATACTTTAGCAATCCCAAGAACTTCTTTTCATACTCTGCCATGGTCATGCATCCCAACCCAAGTCAAATAAATCCTACATTTTATTTTCATATAAGTTATCTGAAAGGTAATCCTTCTTAAAATATTTCTTGAATTTCTTCCAAAGGATCCTTCTCTCATTTATTTTCTCAACTTTCTTAAGAAAATAAGCAGTAGGAGTAGGCAGAAGAAAATAAGCTCGCCATACGAGCAGCTAGATCTTTTCAATTGTTGAGTTCATAAATAAGCAGGGCAGGCTACAGGCAAGCTACAAGAAGGCCACAGGCAAGCTACAGGTAAGCTACAGGTTTGCATAGGAACAGTTGCACAGGCCAGATGACTCCATAGCCCAATGGTAAAAGCGAATGGAACTACTAGGTTCTTGGAAACCTCGCAGGGAGGTCTCCATCCCAGTTGGAGCCAATTGTTAGTGATCAAAATGCATTGGTTTTTGGAGAGCATTTTTATCTCTCTCTCTCTGTTTCACTCACTTTTCTTATTATCCTTGGCCAATGTCTTAAAATTGTAGTTTCCTTATCAGCTCTCATTGATCATGATTTCTCCAAACCTTTGTTATTCGGTCTTTAACCTGCATTTCACAAATACATATTATCATTTTTTCTTAATTGATACATAGCCTAAACCATGTTTTTTTCCTTTTTTAAATTCTTGTGGTGTGTGCACACTAAGTCATCTATGACCTAAGTATAAACCCAAGATATATCAGTTATATGACAAACTTCAAGTCATATTAATGTCTAGTCCTAATCTAGCTTATTGGGTTTATGACTTATTCTTAAAGATCCAAGTTTTAGGATTTTATCAAAAGGTTGGGGACCCGTAAGTTAACTCTCAATCTAAGTCATAAGCCAAACCACAAGTTTTATGCCATGCAATACTCCAAAGACTAGAACACTAAGTCAAGAGTTAAAGGCTAGTCGACACCCAAATTGAGCCATTAATCTAGCCACGAGTTAAGCTAAAACTCAAAGGCCATGCAAATGTCTATTTTTGAATGTAGTTTGGTTTATAAATCGTTTTGACAGGTCGAAGATATCTGGCCACTAATCGAGCCATGATTCAAGTCATGAAACAAGCCATCTGATAGGTCAAGATCATGCATATGTCGATAATTAAATTGCAATATTGGCATAATATACATTTCTACTTTTGAATATTGAGCACACAAGGATGTCACCTTCTTGTCATAGCTCATTGAAATATATAAAACCAACACAGTTGTTCGATGCACATAATTTTGCAGGTGTCTATGTCTACAGGTCTTGTTATGAATTCTAGGTCACCAATCAGTTATAAGTTAAACCACAAGTTGACAATTGTTAGATATGTGAATTGAAAGAAGGAAATGAATGCGCAACTGGGTTTTTGAGTGTTTGACAGGTTTTAATGGAAGGCATATGGCTATAAGGGAGACCCATGAGATGAGCAGGTATAAGGATAAGGACGCTTCATTTTGTTTGAAGGATGAAGGCGGTGCCCAGGCTCAGGTTCAGAGTTGTTCGATCGATTGTAAAGCCATATGGAAAATCAAATGTCGAGATAGGGAAATACACAAGCCAAGACACTATATGTCCAATGAATGCATCTGATCCTCCAAGTATCAAATAACTTCAATCATACAATGGCAAATGTAATGCATGTAATTATAGAATTTTTTCTTCATAGGGTTTTTACAGAAGCCAAGTTCGCCCATTTGAGGTTGTAGGTGTCAGGCTACAGTTTTGAGGTGAATGTTAATAGTAGATCAAAGCTCCAGGTATCGAGTTGATACCTCTCCTTCTCCCATATCTAGATTGGTTGCAGAAGTTTCCCTGCCCTTCATTTTCTGTGAATACTTTTGTCTGCTGGCTCAGGAAAAGAGTGGTAGAAAATGCATGTACAACAAAATTGGTGTGCGCCACAAATGGTAAAAGATGATGCATATGGTTTTGGGATCCATTCCCACATACAGATTTGTCTTTACGCTGGTAAGGTTTGTTTAACACATGATTTAGAGCTGATAGACGAAGAGGAGTGTAGAGCCACGAGCACCTATAAATTTACAAATGATAAAGATCTAAGACATTGATTGGAGAAATGCATTGTGCAAACAAAAGTTCAAAGGGTTCTTGCTTTCTGGTTTTCTTCTTTATCATTTACACTTGTTACATTTTCAAATCTCATATCTGTTCCTGTCTTTGCTATCATTGGACACTCTTTGGAGGAACTTAACCGATGGACTATTAATCCTGATATTAGGGTATTGAATACCATGGAGGCATTCAACAAAGGTATTCACCGGGCATTGGTTCCACTGGAAAGTCACGTGGGTCATCAGAGGTTAGAATTGAAAGAGCACATTGGCTCACTAATCATTTTGTTGCCAAAGGAAGATATGGAGCAAATTGAAGAAGACAATAAAATAATTTGGTTCAAATTCTAAAAGAACAAATGGCAGCCATGGAGGCAGAGTGTACCCATTTTGAAGATTTTTTTTTGGCCAAAGCAGAGCTTTCACCAGCACAGGAAGTGCATCTACAAATAGTTAGCTATTGAAAAGAAGAACTTTCACTGGCTAACTACCAAATTTCAAGGCTGAAGAGCTGGTGAAACAACAGACAGGGAAGAGACGTTGCATTTTTTCCTAGATCCAAGTTTTTCTTAATCAAACGCCTGGAGGAGGTTTTCAAAAGATGGACAATAATTAAACACATCATATTTAAGATTCTGTTATGATTTTTGAGATGTTTAGCAAGGTGGAAAAGTGGAATTAGCTACCTATTTTCTGGGCACAGAAACAATTTTTTGCTAAAAGTGGCAAATTCGACTTATCTTATATTCTATGGATATTCAACAGCCTTAGAAGGCTTGCTACACTTGTCAAAGTCTTGAAGGATATGAATATCATCAAAGATGAGGAATTGACCTAGTTTTAGGATCTCTTCCTATTTTCTTGTGTTAGTTTTGACTGTCTATTTTTAGTAAATTCGATCCTTCTTTATAGGATTTCAATTATTTTGTAAAAGCTATAAAGCCAAGAACTTCAGATGAAGTAGTGGGGGTTCAATCTTGGATACATTTTTCTACTGTAATAGACTCTCATTTGATAATAGAATCGCAGTCTTCTTTTGTCTTCAATATCAGATTGGCCATGTACTTTGTGTCTCTGCACTTTAATTCGGTTTGTCTTAGCTTCTAAAGACTGTCATCTCTTTATTAAGCTCATAAAATTGAATTGAAGAACATCCTTTCTATCTTGTATGACCCTGTACCTTATTGTATTTGGTTATCAAGATTAGTATTCTTCATCCCATGTTTAAACTATTTTGTCTGATTATTGATTTCTAAAAGCACTGTCTTATTCGAATGTATGATGAGTTGTCCATTTCATTAGTTATTGAGTTATCCCATTGATCCAAGCATACCTAAATTATATTATCTTAAGTTACCAAGCATCTTTGGCTTACAACCCCAAAGAGTTTCTTGGAGTGCTAACACCATGTAGATGGCAAGTGGAAATTATAGCTTCTAGGTTTGATGAGTAGTTATGCAATTTAAAATACCTATTGATCCCAAGAAACCATGCTTCAATGTCATCTTCCCTTTCTATTTCACTATCAAAGTATGGTGGCTTAAGCTTCCTCAACTCTCCTTGCAAACTATCCAATTCGTGTCTTCTTCTTTGGTGCCTAATAAGAGACAACTCTGGACTACTTATGGAATATTCAGATGGATAAATTTTCCTTGTTGAGTGAGGTGAGTGATGTCTATGAGTTATGCTATTACTTATTGAATAACCATCTCTTTTGTAGTTATCTCTTCTTTCATGATATCTTCCATCTTCCTCTTGTCTTGAGTTTGATCCATTATTTGATTGCCTCTACAACTGATTTAAGCTTTGCATCACTTGAACATTTATATGATTTTGAACTCTTATCGGTCTCTCATTGTCTTATTTGTAGCTATGTACTTCTATCATCAGGCTTCTCACAGTCTCTATTAATGTTTCTTGCTCTCCTCTGCCCTGGTGTCCATTTGATTCTATCTCTGCATTACAAACACTAATATTTCCTCCTTTGGCCTCTTTATCATGGTTGTAAGCTCCATATCCTTATTCCATTTCTTGAATATGTATTCTTATAATGAAATGATATTTTTATACCCCTAATTCTGCAAAATGTGGAAGCAACCATTTTTGTTAGAAATATGCATATCATAAAAAATTGTCAATTAACGCTAAATGTCCTTTTTTTCTGCTCAATTTATGAATATTTATGTCACAATTATCCCAATTATAATAATTCCATGTTATTATCCTATGAATTATATTTCCAATGAATCTACTCTTGCCCCAATCCGATTTCTGAGCTTAAAGTTATGGCTTCCTGAAGAAACCACTTTCACCCTTTTTATGCATTTTCTCCACTGGTGCAATTTTATTGAAGTGTCAACTTTTGTCAACTGCAAAAGAGAATATATCAGGAACTAGAGAAACTTTTATATGAGGCATATATCATTAAAACTACAAGGAATTCATATAAACTTTCATATTTTCAATCTGATACTCCAGTCAAAAACTACAACAATATGGAATCTGCAACTTTGTCCTTTTTCACTCATTTTTCCAGACTTGGAATTTTTGGAAAAATTGGCTTTCTCAATATGTGCACTTTTGGAATATTTTCACTATAAAAAAGTTGTTTTTCATGATGAGTGTATAAAATGTTGAGTAAATAAAAAAATTTCAGTTTTGTGATCAGGGGTCACTTTTCCTCCGAAAATCTAAAAAATCCCAAAAAAGTGGCCCACAATAGTGGATTTTGGCCTATTTCAGTATCCCCATTTCAATCCCCTTAGGATTTATCTAGTTCCTTCATGGGTTATTTATTTATCTTCATTTTGGACACTCTCAATGAATTTCAGCTTAATCTGGACCTTTTACAATGATTTGGACCTAGATCTTTAAAAACCATTATTTCATCATTTTTGACAAATTCAAGCAGAAATGGGCAATGACCCTCTCTGGAACTTTTGTAGAGATCATATCAGTAGAAAAAACCCATAACTTTCATCCAAATATGGCATAATATACTCGAGTTATGGACAAAGTAAGAAAATGGCGAAGAATCGAGCTCAAAAGCAACTCTGAAAAGAGGGTATCGAAGAATATTCCCCTTTGATACCATCAGGGATTTTCATTCAGAGTTAAAAAGGTAGGTAATTTTTTCCACTCTAGCCAGAGGGTATCGGATAATATTCCCTTTAGATATCGTCAGAACTTATAACTCGGAGTTCAAAAGTTAGGGAAATTTCGCTGCTCCAAAAAGGGAGGGTATTGAAGAATATTCCATTCTCGATATTGTCGAAACCTTTCAATCAGAGTTCAGAAAGTAGGTAACTGTCGCCACTTCGACCAAAGGGTATCAAATAACATTCCCTTTCGATACTATCAGAACTTATAACTCTGAGTTCAAAAGTTAGGGAAATTTCACTGCTCTGAAAAGGGAGGGTATCGAAGAATATTCCCTTCTCGATATTGTCGAAACTTTTCATTTAGAGTTTAGAAAGTAGGTAATTGTCGCCACTCCTACCAAAGGGTATCAAAGAATATTCCCAATTGATACCATTAGAACTCTTATGAACGATATCTTTCGAAAACTCCTTTATGAAAAACACATCTCAGCGAGATTTGATGACCGAGAATGATCTCGATTGATCTAATGGCTCTCGTTCATTTGGGATCCTACCATCGACTTCTCTTCATGCCTGACTTTGAAGTCCTTCTAAAACTTCCTTCCCGAAGGCATGTTGGGAACGCCCTTCTCGGACCTCTATGATTGAATCTTGTCTGTTGATTTCCTCTGACTTCCCAAATGACCGAAAATGAACGAGGACTATTGATTTACCTCATTTCTCAAACCCCAAAAAGAATCTCATCCTTCGATCTAGTAACCTTTTCAAACTTCGAAAACATTAATATTTTTAAATTTTTAAAGAACGAATATGGGTCATTAATCGCAAGATCAGACATGATCTCGACCATAGATTCTCTGAAAGATCCCCCACGCTACTGTGACCTTTAAAATTATGATTTTTTTCAATCTTCTAAGTCGAATTCGACTTTGCAAATCAACAGATCAAATCCATTAAACCTCTCAAATAATCTAAATCGTTTAAACATGATTTTTCTCATGAATTTGGGGATTTCACTCTAATTTTTCCACGATTTTCCACAAAATTGATACCAGTTGAATCAGTAACCACGAATCTGCCCGATTCACACCCATTCTAGCTCATACAAGTTCGGTGTTTCAACTAGAAGCTCTGATACCAATCTGTAACATACCCAACCACTCACAGGCTGGCCACGCTACCTCAAAACTCACTTCTGAACCAGTTTCGAATTCTGATAAATTTTTAATTAATAAAGAGGCATCAAATATTCACATGCAAAGATCAAGATTCATGCTACACCATAAAATAAATGAATATAATTCCATACACGGAAATAACCAACAAGCATGCACATTATAAACATGAATCTCACAGATAGTAATTAATACACAGTGGAAAAATTACACAGGTAAATAAAACCATGACAGAGAGCACTTATATTTAATGAAATGAATCACCAATTGGTTTCATACCAAGGATGTTCCACCCAATCGTATAAATTGTTGTTATAAGTATCAACAACAAAGTCACCCCTGAGTCAGGGCTATGAATCCACAAGGACAGTTCCAGAGTGTCACTCAACTTCCTAACCCAGTCAACACTCAAGCTCTCACAGGTTTCTCAGCATACTCAACAATCCAAGGTACACCAAATATCTTCTATCCAGCTTGCACAACCCAATATAAAGAACCCTCTTCTATGCCACGCAGTCCCTCAGGTTATCCAACTCCTTCTAGGGCTCCAGTGCATTTGATCAAGAATATCCATGCTTGGAATCTCAAGATTCACATTTGTGAGAAAAACTCAACACATGACAAAGAATCTCAAACATGCAAGCATTAATTCATGTCTAGAATACACCAGCATTTATTACAGCCAACAAATCCATGGCTCCTCTCCAAAATTCGTTTTTCTTTCCCAATCGAAGATCAAAATGAATGAGGAATGATGAGTGGGTGAAAGAATGAATGGAGAGATATCAAAATGAAAGGTGTGAACAATGAACAATGAACAATGAGTGAGTGAGTGAGGGAACCCCCAAATAGACCAACGATGGGTTTAGATATTTCTTGGAATTAAAGAACCACATGGCCTTTCCCCAAGAAGCTCATGTAACTGATATTCTCCATTAAGACAAAAATGGGTAAATAAAATATAAAATAAATACTTCGCCCCTCAATCCCCCTCTCTTGTGGAATCATAGCCCCCTATAACTCTTGTCCTTGTCTGTCTGGTGACCAATGATGTATTCATTATTAATAATGATCAAAACATTACATTTCCTAGGAACACTGGCCTCTTTTAATTGTTTGGGCACTCTGGCCTTTCATAAATTAACAAAATACATTATCTAATATGGGCCTCAAAACTGGGGTATTACAATACTGCATCATTCTATAACATTAACTTCACATTCTAGAAAAATAACATTGAATGTACAATATTCAAGAGTGTACTATTCATTCTTTCTATTACACCATTCTACTAAGGAATGTATGGAATAGTGGTTTTATGCTTAATCTCATGTTGGTGAAGATATCTTTCAAACTCATTATTATTATATTCCCCTCAATTATCAGTACGAAGAGTGCCAATACAAGATTGTGTTCATTTTCAATCCATATATGAAAGTTTGTAAATGCTTCAAATGCTTGAGCTTTATGTTTCAACAAATAAACCAAACACATCTGGGTGTAGTCATTAATAAAAGTCATAATATATTTATTACCAAAAGTAGATGCAATATGCATGGGGCCACAAAATTAGAGTGTATCAATTATAGTTTTCTACATGCTCTCAAAGTGGAATTATGAAAAGGCTACTTGTTGTGCTTATCGAGGATACAAGATTCACATTTATTTAAATTCCTTGGAATGGTAGGAAAACTAGAAACACCATTTTTCTTCAACATACGAAGAATATCATAGTTCATATTCCTAAATATAGCATGCCACAAGAGACTAGAAGACAATGTACCTTCATCACACTAATAAGGTATGAAAAATTCTATGTACTTGCAAATGTTCCTTCCAACTTCAACAATTTGTCATCCTCCCATCTTGTCATGACAAACATGTTGCTGAAATACCTCCTTATTTAAATTTTTACATTGAACATGTGAATGGAATGGCCTTGTTGTTGATTTTGCACAAGAGACAACATGTTCCTTTGCAACTCAAGAAGAAAGAGAACATCATGCAAATCAAAATATGGGAATCCAGGAAATTTGAGCTTGATGGTGCCAATTCCTACAGGTTTGAAATTGGATCGATTGCAAAATATAGTACACCCTCAACATTGTCATTCAATTCTTCAAAAAAATATCTCTGGAATTTCATGTGGCAAGTAGCACCAGTGTGAAGCAACCAAGTATCTACCCAAGAATCAAATGAAATTTTGAACAAATCTTCATTTATGCTAATATTTCAATGAGAAACAACAAAATGAGTGGATTCAAGAGCCTTAACTTTTTATTCCTTTTGTTATTGATGTTATTTGATCTTCTCCCATGGGATTCTACATGTATTCTCTTCGTTTCCATTCTTTTTGAAACAAACATAATGAAGATTAGATCTCTCACCTTGATTATGCAAATCCCCCCCACCTTTGAAATTCTTCTTTCCACATCCTCTCTTAGTACCTTTTCCTCTAAAAAAATCATGTGATTGATTCTTCCCTTTTTTTATCAAGGCACAGAGTCTCTCTAGTGGGATGAATTATCTTTTTCCCAAAATCTTTCTGACATTCTGCAATTGTTTCCACCAACGAGTCAAAATCAAGAGACTTCAGTTGTTCATTATCTTGAAGTGATTCAAGATCTAATGATAATATGTGGGGTAGAGGGCCTTGATGAATTCCATGAGAGAAATGTCCATATTCACACCAATAACATCAATGTCATGATTTATGGCTTTAATTTTGGATGCTAAAGCCATGGGATTATTATCCTTCATCTCTTGGTTGAAGAGCTTCATCAACAATTGAAGTAGGTCCAATTATGAGTGTGACTCATACAAATATTTAAACTTCTTCAAATCACTTCAAAAATATTTTATGGATCTGATATGATGGCTCACCTCTTCATTTACATAAGAAAAAATCAAGGAATACACTTTCTTGTCCTTATTTGTCCATATGGAAAACTCTTTATCTATTGTAGGTTTGGTAGGTTTGTTATCAACATCACAAATGCCATCCCAAATATCATTTAAGATAAGGGTAGCTTGATCTTCCTTGACCATTCTAGATAATTCTCTTTTCCACCGAGAACCACACCAACAATTGAAACAAGAGAATACATTTTTTTCCACCAAGTGTTCCTCACAATCCAACTTTTTATTTCAAGAAAAAAAAGAATGACAAGTTTTCTTGTTGGGTCAAATACTTCAAATATCATAAAAATACAACCATAGAATTTAACTTCTCATGCAATCCTTCAAGAATGATTAAGTTCTAATTTTAATGTTTATTACAATATTTTCAATGTTGTCTAGAATAGGCCAAAATGCAAAAGGAGAATCACCCAAATAATTTAGACACATCCCAAACTATTGTCATACATTGTCTACAACAAAAATGATTTGGTATCACATTGCCTAGAATATTGATTTGATAAATATGCCTCGCAGTTTAGGATGGAAACAAACTAATTGAACATCCAAATCTAAAATACATTGAATTTTGTTGGAAAGTGTGTTCAAATCAACTCCAAAAATTTCTTGAATCCCCAAATTCCACGTGAGTGAGGAGAATGTGTCTTGGTAGAGAGGAATCCCACATGAAAAAGATCCTTACTATAAGAATTATCATAATTTTAAAAAGAATAATGAACCAAACCTACAAAAATACTTCCCTTCAACAAATTGATAGCTTCTGTAGATTTTCCAAGTTTGTTGAATCACTCACTTTGATTAATTCATTGCCAAAAACATAATTGTACATGATGATTATTTGAAGGAAAATTTACATTGTGGCCTGATTATTTTGAATACAATGAAATGTGAAGCAAACACCAAATGAGTATATATTAGTGTGTTAAGCACTTTTATATCAACCCATCACAATCTCTGCAATATGAGTGTATACAAGCTCAATGACCAACAATTAGATTAGATTAGGGTTTCTTGGAATGTGAGTAGAAAGAGCATCAGTATGGAGGAATTGTAAATGGCCATGGAAATTAAGGTGGGGCGATTCTAGACCACTGTCGAGCCACTGCAATAAATTCCCATGAGAGGTTCGATGAGAAAAAAACATGTGCAAGCATCACTGTGTGGCTACTCAGAAATGTATAAGGGATAATCATAGGTAACAACTTTACCTCTTATTAAAACATTATATTTTATCCTTTTCCATGAAGACCAATGAATAACCTCCCTCAAGCCACTCACACACATCCATTTTTCAACTTCTTCCTTGTTCCTAATTTCATTTCCATGTTGGACAGTCTCTCCAAGGATGGATTGTTGTAGGAGATCATGGAGTTATCAAAAGTACCAACTACTCTAATACCATTGATAGGTTGGGTATTGAATAAGTCCACACAATGTACAATTTACTAATAGGATATATATAAATGCATTGACATGACCTTTGGTTTCTCGGGTTAGATGATTGTTCCTATTCACCTATGACTCTTTACATTTCTTAGTTACAAAATTTACAAGACACCAATCCTTAGGATTGGGTATCTAACATATATCAATATGGTGTTTGTTTGATACTACTCTAATATACATAGAAGCCTACTTTGTATGAGGTAAGCATACAAATTAATGAATAATGATAGAAACTAAGTATAACATGTACATCATATTCTAAAATTACAACTACAATTCATCATGTTATGTTATCTTTTATATTGTTGTATGTTTTTTTCATAAAAAAATCACATATTTTTGTAGACCAATGCTTGGGATAGTTTTCCATAAACTTATTAAAAATGATGTTCTTGGATGTACTACTTTGGTTCTACTACATTAAGTGGAAAGTACATTTATATATCATTTCCCCAATTCCTCAAATCCTTATAAAATCATTTCCCCTTTCATTGGATGGTAATACTTCTCCCACATTAATTAGGACCAATTCACCATAATTTTATTTTCTTTACATGGGTTTTCTTCTTAGGATGGAACCACAATATATCTTCACCGTACCCATTATTTTCTCCATGCACGCATACATTTTTGGATATGTGCAAATTTCTCGTAAATATGATTATAAAATTCAATAAATAATACAACACAATAATGTGTCATGTAAATAACCCCGTGATACAGCTTAATTTATCTATAACATTTTGTTTAATGTGTGTCATTCTTCTTCATTGATTTTGCTTATTATGTTTTCAATTTTATTCATATACAACACATGTAGCACTACAACATTTTAGAGAATATATCACGCAAATTAAAATGCAAGTTGCCACCAAAACAATTCATTTTCTAATTTCTCATTTTCTGTGTTTATTTTAGAGAATATATCACGCAAATTAAAATGCAAGTTGCCACCAAAACAATTCATTTTCTAATTTCTCATTTTATGTGCTTTTTCTCTTCTAAATGAAAACAGTATGGTAATTTGGATTATAAGGTAATATTTTTATTTGTAAATGCATAAATGTACCCCAAAAATGCCCATAAGTACCCCTACTCAAATGTCTGTAATCTTCCCATTTGTCCATAGAAACATCGTCATTTTCAACAACTATACGATATACAAGTGTGATAACATCCATTAAAGTGTGTATTTAATTTCTCTCAATTGAATATTTAATTGCATATTTGGTTACGTATTCAGTTTCATATTTAAGGGATTTGTATAAGAGTTCATGAATTCCATATTAATATTTAATGCAGTTTCATTCTGATCCACTTTCAAATCTTTCACTTCAATGTATCCATTTCTATTAATATTTAATGCAGTTTCATTCTGATCCACTTTCAAATCTTTCACTTCAATGTATCCATTTCTATATGGATTTAAACTAATTAAAATAGAAACATAGGCTATTGTAGAATTCTCTCTATGTTGTCATCTCTTCTTGTTGTAAATTATGGTGATACCCTACAATCTACAAATAACAATAGAATAAGTTTTAGTCTATGTACATGGAACTCGTTGCTCGATCCTAGAATCAATTAAGAAGACCAACATTAGCGACATGAAAATGAACCATGTTCACTTTGAAAGAGGTTTGTCAACATACAATGGTGTCATTTCTAAGATGCATAATGACTCTAAAATGTTCATCATATATTTGGATGTACAAAAGGGTTTACAATTTTTCTTTTTATTTTAATTTTTTATACAAGGACAATAAATAGACCTACCTACTATCACCGAGAAGACCCGGGGTCGAGTAAAAGGGATTACTTCTATAAACCTTGGCCTAGATCAGGTACCCACAATCCATGCTAAGAAGTTTATACGAGTTTTGAACCTGGGTGGGCCCCTATAATGGAAAACTTAAATCTTCCAGAATAGGATAGCCAAGGTTTAATGATGTTGTACCACCTAATTATTTTTCAAAGAAATAGGAGTTGAGCGGAAGAGAATTACAAGATATTGAAAGAAATGTTTCATTTAAAGTATTTAGGGAAATGAACTTTGGGATGAAGGAAACCAACTATAGACTATAGTTGGATATCAATAGAGGATTGTTGGCCATTATTCGACATGGAATTATGGTTGAATAATATTAATTGTTATCTAACAAATATTTTTCATAGTGAATGTTTTCAATCATGTTATTGACTATCTTGGATGAAATCTAAATCCCTAATTTTTTGTTTTATAGTGCAAGTATGATAAATTTGAACAATTTTGCAAAGGTGCACTACTAGTTGATTTTGTAGTGCAATTTATTCTATCACAATACAATCACAAATCAATCGAAATAATAAAGAATATTTTGCATTCATGTGAAAAAATTATGCATAGGGTGATGAAATATATCAATATTTGTAGGTTGATTGAAATTCAATATGCCATGGAAAAATTAGAGTGACTCGTTGGGAGAGTGTTGGGTCCATAACCCATTGTTTCTAGACTAAAACACTAGTTATTGTGTATACTTTGTTTGAGTGATATTTATAGTTTTACCTATAAAATGTTGCATGATTATATTGAACTTTGATTCAAACACAGTGAACCAATTCCAAAACAAAATGAATTTGAGTTGAAAGAAGTCTATGAATCATTGAATCACATATATAGAAAACATATCATCAAACATAATGAACTTCTATTCCACATAATGAATTTTCAACTAGAATACAAATATGTACCAATGAATCCCTCTTATATGCATCCAAGGCCATAGAGTAAAATAATTCATCTGTGGTGCTAGTGCCTAGTTCAAATAAAAAAATTACTAGAAAAAATATTTAACATATAAAAAAACATTTTACAAATGGTGCATTACTAATTACAAAATGCATTGCATGTAGTGTTCTTCCCTTTTTAAAGCACCAAACATAATGTGATAGAACAATTATTAACACTAACTTGCATGGAGATTTATATTTAAATTTTATAATTTTCCTAGTGCACTTGAAGGTAATGATGCACCGCTAAACAATGCATCATTAACAAGAGAAATAGTTGCAAAGCATCTGGTCCCTGTCTAGTTGGTATATTTATGTGCCTGCAACATGTGTATTATGTGTTTAGTATAGGTAATAGGTGTATTAATACAAACATAACAAGTACAAGTGTGCAGAATCACCATGGAAATTATCACTAGCAGATGATTGTTGAACATTTATTTGCATTTGTTTTATCGACCAGGTCCAATGGATCAGTTCTTTCCCACATGACGGAAAAATAGCTGAGTTTAATTTTGAGTGATGAGGGTACATTCTATTTGAAACAAACAATCATAAATTACATTTTTATTTTTTATTTTTAATTAAAAATCAATTAATTAAATATTTAAAAGTGACACTTTGGATTGCAAATAATGAATGGCCCTTATGTAAGACATAATAAATGATAAATTACTTTTTTTTTTTTTTAATGTAATTTGATTAAATAGATATTATGTAACATCTTGGATTGCAAATAATGAATGGCTGTAAGACATAATATTAGACACGACCAATCATAAATTACATTTTTTTAATGTAATTTGATTAAATAAATATTAGGTAACATCTTGCAGTGCAAATAATATTATTTAGTGTTATGTTTTTAAGAAAAAGTCAATGAATTAAATAAATAAATTAAAGGTAACAACTTGCATTACAAAGAATAGTGACCCTTAGTGGCCCTCATTATCTTTTTAGAAAATCAATTAATTAAATATATAATTAATTAAATATATAAGAGGTGACATCTTGTTGCAAATAATGAATTTCCCTTGCGTTTTTAAGCTATATTCAATTTGATTAAATATCTAAGAAGAGGGTGAATTCTAAATAAGTGATATGCATACGACATAGTTTAAAATTTGTTTCATCAAGATGTAGTGTCCCCCATCATTTAGAGAAAGGACCCCACACTTTCCCAAAAGGAAAGGATTGGATACTTTCCCAAAAGGAAAGGATTGGATAGGGTCTTTCATCTCTAGGGTTTCAGAGCAGATTATACAACGACTCTTAATCCTGTTTACTTTAGGGTATCGTCCTTCATAGCTTGTTCATGGAAAAGCCGTTTGATTGCCTTTAAAATTCATTTTCCGAAATTCTATAAAACATACCCACTCTACAACATTCTCCGGGAAAGGAGCAAATTCTTCCCACTTAAATGGTTGCCATGGACAAGTGAGTGATAACCATTCTCGAAGACTCCTTCGAGCTCAAACCTGCGGCTCCCAAATGCTTGCATAATCGAGTGTTTGACAAATGGCTTGAAATTGGGCTTTATTTCTCTCTGTTGGCCTAACGACTTGCCACAGACGATCCAAGGAGAATTTTTCATTATGTAAAGTTGGGAATCAGACTGGCTATGGGTTCCCTCTTCCATTTCATCAATCTATTGTGGAAATGGTTGCGTCAGCCATCATGACAGTGGTGATGATCTTCGAGTTTACTGTAGGTATTCTCTCCTTATATATATACATATCCATGTGTCCATGCAAATAGCATCCTAGATGTTGTAGAATGCTCGATTGATATTTTAAGTTGGCACAGAAAGAGAGGATTATTTAAATGTATGGTGTGTATTGTAGAAGGAGAAACGTTCAACAAGGGATTAGACAAAGTTGCACCAGATAGGTTGGGTCATTATAAAAATGAATAGGTAGTTGTCCGAGTGAGTGTTCCCAAACTTTCTAGCAGGTTCAAAGCAACTTTATTCTAGTGCCTCTGCAAAGAGAATATTCTGGCAAACCAAGATTTTAGCTTTGTGTATCCTACATTAGTTAAGTGAAAGCTTCCCATGCAAATTAATAATTTATACGCCACGCGTTCATTACATAAGCCACTGGTTCGTTCCTTACGTTCATTCCTTACATTGAGTCGTGTATTCCTTACATTGAGGCAAGTTTTGATGTTTCCCTTTTATAAAATAAATCATAACAATGGTCAAATGGAAGTTATAACACTTATTTTGATGATAAAGCTTACAGTTATATCTACTGTCTTTGCAGGGGATGGAAGACCCGGCTATTTTAGGACAGTGCTATGACAGAAGAGAGTTGGCAGCATTGATGGGCTATCAGAAAAACTTGGCTTATGAATCCGACACGTACTTCACGGGCTATCCCTTTAATCTGAAGCTTCTGGTGACAGTTTCCAAACCTGAGAGTAATTACTTTGCAAGCTTCTTCAAAGTAAAGGGCAACAAGACATACGAGAACGTGGCCTCGACGACACGAATCATCGAAGAAGAACTGTTGAAAACAGACACTCTGGCATTCTAGCAAATAAACCATCCGGTAATAAACAGGGATGATTTTAAGGATGGAAATTTATTTTAAAATGTAGAAACCTTGGCAAATCTTACTAATCCTTCATATGCCAACTATAAATGTTTGGCGATATTTTTGTAAAAATATTCTAATTCTAAGGATTTTATATAGTTTTTATAAAATTTTGGCGATTTTTAAGGTAAAATAATTTTATCCTATAGAATTTGGGCGAATAATTTTTAAAATAGTGAATCTCATTTTTTTGAAAAACCATAGAAAATTAGCCCATGAGCGAAATTTAGCCCCTAAAATCATCCATGGTAATAAACATAACCATGTCATGGTTGAAAGGAAACGACGTGAGAAATTGAGCCATGAACGCAAAAAATCAGAGAGAAGGGAAAATAATTCTAGTCTTAAACGCAACGTTAGTATAGTCCCTTGTAACAGTTAGAGTGAATTTTTTTGAAGATCAGACTCGACCTAGGGACCTCTGTTGTGTGACACTAACTACACCACTCATAGATCTAGGTGGATGGATGGAGCAATCACAGAGAAACTCTTCTTTGGCAGTTGAAAGACAAATCCTACTCGGAGCGCAATGCGAAGGGAACTGTTTTTCCAGTGCTATAATTATCTTGACTAACCAGTGCAAAAATAAATCCTTACGAGATTGCAAAGTGAGATGATAGGTAGAGTAGCATTCTTATTACTGTATTATTGTGCATACCTTTGTCTAGCTTGATTGCACTTGCTTGCTTATTCCTTTGTGAAGGGATTCCTTTGTGCAGGGTGGTTGTGTAGGGCGTCCTTTGTGCAGGGCGGTGAAGAGACCTGTTATGCAGGGCTTCCTTTGTGTAGGGTAGTGAAGAGACAATCCTTACTCGCTTATTCCTTTTTGCATTATGCAGGGTCGCTTATTCCTTTGTGCAGGGTGGTGAGGAGAGGGCGAGGCATTAAGCAGGTGGTCAGGTGGTGGCTAGAAGTTGAGCAGGTGGCCAAGCGGTGAGCACATAACCAGGGATAAGGCCAAGGCCAAGTGCCCTGGCAAGGGATAAAGCCAAGTGCCCTGGTACCGCAGAACTATCAAATTTTTTTTTAATTAATTTTTACGAACTAGCATAATTTTTTTTTAGTAATTTTTAATTGTTCTCTTATACCAGGGAAATAATGTCAAATCACAATGTTCTCAACCAATCATAAATTTAGTAAATAAAATTATAAAATTACTAAAATAATTTTCTTCATATTAAAAATTGAAAATGAAAATGGAAAAAGAAATAAAACAAATTAGTCCTAAACATAGTTTATCCACTTCAACTTGCTCCAAAATACACCTCTTAATACCTATTAATACAACAAAACTGAACATGTAATACTCGGTTTGACCGAAGGTCGTTGCTATAGTCCCTCGCGCGAGGCAGGGACTAATAAGCACCGAGAACTAGTGCGTGCAATAATGATGCTCTACATATTTATGTGTGCACCACCACCTATGAAAATTGTATCAAAGGATTATCAGTGCACCTACATAATGTAACACACCATCGACAAATCCTTTGTACATCGATTATCACACCATATAACTTAGCAAATTTTAAATAAAAAAATAAAAAAATATTTGGTGCGCTTAAAATGTACAAGAGCATTGATATGCGATGGAGTCTATAAAAGAATCAATGGATGGTGTGATTCAAATGCCATGAATGCACCGTTGAAAAATCTTTTAAATTAAAATAAGTAAATTAAAGCTTACTTTTAGTTTTTATAGTTTTTAATCTGCTTGAAAATGTAAATTGAGGGATAACAATTAATTTACCTAGTCTCTTCTACGTCAAGGAGGAATGCTTTCCACGTAAAGAAAAAAATGAAAAAATTGATATTGTTTGGAAAATTCCAAAACAAACACAAGTTCATTGTGGAAGTGAAGGAATTGAGAAATCAAGTAATATGGTAATAATGATCAACAAGGTGGTCGTATAGGTAAAGGGACCATTAATGCCAGTATGGGTGTGAACACTAAATGAATGGTAGAAATGGATCTTTAGTTTGGGAATTTTTGTTTTTACCTTACTTTGATGTGCACAACAATAATACTCATCGAGGAGGGGTCTTAGCTTGGCCTATTTATAAATTCCGTCCAATTGAAAAAAACAATGGTTTGACTACAAAATGACTTATGGTCTTCATAGACACACTTATGCAAAATTTTACAATACCTTGAATAAATTTCCTTTCCATATTGTGCACAATCAAATAATCCTTTTCTCCTTAGTATTTAACCACAAAAGTAAAGAAAATACACATGATGCATCAATTATTGGTGAACCCCAATGACTTATAATTAGTAAAAAAAATTAAAATATTCCAAAAGAAAGGTTATCCCTAAGCATATTTTGAGCCTGGGAAAGTTATGGATTGTCCAAAAAATCACACTATACATTGTGAATAAACTTTCACATATAGGTCATGAAATATCATACATCTAAATTCCATTCATACATCTAAATTCCATTCCATAGAAGTAACATCTCCTCCATCAACGATTTCAAATAAACATCCATGTATGTAACTTGATGCTTTCCTTGCACAATAAGAGACAACATCAAATGCTTTTTATGCACAACCATCCAATGAGTGATGTTATCATTTATTAGAAGAATGGGCCAAATTGTGTATTTTGTATACTATAAATATAATGGATTCACCCCATCCATCTCTAAGCTTAGCCTTATACTTCATTGTTTAGGTATAAATTTCTTAGGACATGTGCTATCTACATGTTTCATTACCTCGAAATATGAAGGGATGCACACAAATTCTTATCCACTTCTATATTTTGCATTCCAATCTATATATTCAACCAAATATTTACAATGAAACTTACATTGCGATCTTGAAAGTATGTACAAGTGGTGTAATACTTTTTGTGGGGGTTTTTTTTTCTCTTTACATTAGAGTGGTGGTGACTTGATTTGCATTTTGGACTCATAGATTTATTTTTATATTTTCCTTCATATAAGTTACAATATTTTGGACATGAACGATATATTTTGTACTCAACACCCAATAAATGCATGATATACTTTATAATCAACACCCAAATAAGTCAACAATTTTCTAGCCTCTTTACATATACTTGGAAGTACATTTTTTGATGGTAGCAATTTATCCTACAACAAACTTTTCTAAACTAACATTATCAACTAAATAAATTAACAATCTAACAAGATTTAAGAACTTATAAAACACACTATACTATAGTGCACATCACATTTTGTACCTTAACAAAGAGGTGAAGTTATTTTCTGACCATCCACATGTTTCTTTCAAATTATAAAGAATTAGACCAACAATCAACTTAAATCACTTTTCTTATAAACCAATATAAATAGGGGTGTGTGTGCAACATCCATCATATTATCTAGTTTAATTCCATGGTCTACAATGCTTCCATCCATATATTATTCATGTTCATCAAGTATTGATATCAACTTGATTTTGCTTACTTATCAGTTTTGAGTTTTTTCATTTGAAAACATCACTATGGCAGTGATCATAACCCTCAATTCCATCATAATGTGACATTAGTGTTGGGTTTTTGTTCCAAACTTGCATGTGTCCTTAACATTGGGGAGTTTAGACACGGGGTTCGTCCAGAGTTGACCAACAAAATCCCCAGATCATCAGCATATCAATCCTCGGCCAAGGTCGAGGAAGGTCTCACCCAAGACGTAGAGAGGATCATAGAGACCATAGGGTATTGTGTCAGGGATGAAGGACTAAACAAACCATGATCCATCTGGGATGGAATTCACACATTCCATATCCAACAAATTAATATTATTAATAGGTAAAACAATACACAAAAATATCCAAATAACACATTATAGACGCACAATAGATCATAATTGTTGCATCTTTATTATTCCTTTCATTTTTTTCAACACAAGCATATGGTAAACAAAATATATTCAACAACAACAGAGTCACACATCTCTTGTGATATAATTCCCCGTAAATACAACATATTATGCAATGCATATCCTTTTAAGACTTCAGACATATGAAATACTTAGACTTATATTCAAAAGCATTACAACATTACAAAAAAGATCAAAGTGAGCTTGATTATAACAACTCAATGGATCTCATCTAACCTTCTAAATCTATCTTTGATGTCGCTACTTCCTTTTATAGTTTCTCTACTTGAGAGATCTGCCTCTTGTTTCTTTGCTCCACTCGCTCCACTGACAAACTGCCTCGCACGCTTTTGGTACCTGCTTGCAGTCCACGTAGCCTTCAAGAATCAGGGAAATCTTAATTTCCTCACCAACTCATATTTTGTTAGCTCCACAATCCCTTGTGTTGTTGGTCATAATCATTCGATAATATTTCCCAAAATTTCCCTTCTTTATTCTAGTGTGCGGTGTCTTGATTTCTGGTGTGCCTCAAAACTCAGACCAACACACATATTTCATATCTTGGAATTGGCGTGCAATATCAAAAATCGGTCCATAATTCATATCTTGAAATGAATGATAGCATTACCCTATCATAACACAGTAATGACATATATAATAACTTTACCCATTGATACTAAAATGAATGATAGATTTACCCATTGATACTGAGAGATCTGTAATGTGATATGTCGTGGTTTATTAACTCTCACCATTTAAGAGCTAAATAACAGGACCAATATGGATTTTATATTATATACGTAATTACGCTCATCGCGAGATAACGGGTAAGTTAGGTTTTTGTTGTTTCCTCTCCTTATAATATCCTTAAAGAAATAATTAGACCAGTCCAAGTGGTTTCTTTACCGTAACAGGTCAGATGGAAAAGATGGATAATCATACTTAACTTAACTTAACTTAACTTCACCTTAATTATGTTGTATTAGAACCATAGTGAATGGATGATCTGTAACACAGTAATGACATATATAGAGGGCGGGCGCGTAACATGTCACTTTTCATGGATATACTAAGACTTGTAATGGGTAAGTCGGACCCATCCATATCAGTTATCACCTATATATAGAGGGAAAATATGTCCATACCTCTGCAGTAGGTATTGATGGGGATTCTAGTTTTGAAAAGATTCACGGCTCGCCTATCCTTTTATGCAGGTTGGGTCCCTAGCTTACCTTATCATCAATATCTCTTACTGTTAATGTAGTATCCCTTTCAATTCCTTATATGAGTCTATGCCTTTCCTTTAGTGATTGAAATCTGAGAAAGAACGATTCTATCCCCTCTTTCTCTCTTTTGAAACCTGAACTCCCATCTATGCCCCAAAGGGATTGATAAGCTACAAGGTTCATTATTTATAAGGAGGGAATTCCCAAACAGGATGACCCAAGGGAGGAGAGTGAGAGCGTGGGGGGTAACTCATAGTCGTAGCCGCGCCTACACCTAATTGATTGAGTCTGACCCCTAGGGATATTCTCTTTCTTACTGATTTGAATCCAAAATACTCTTCCCTCTATTACTCACCCAAACAAAGCTTGACTAAAGGGGAATGATCCATCCAGAGGAATATATATCCTTATAGAGGATATGTTATGCTTAGATAGGAAATCCCTAGCTTGGCTTTCTCTAAAGCATTCATATTCAGAATTATAAGAGATCTCACCCACTCTCTCACTTCCTCACCAATGTAACATACTTACATTACCACTGTGAGGCTATAGCCTAGGAAAAGGGTATACAACCTGTGCATGTAGCACGTAGGCGCTCATCATGATTTGTACCGCAGAGCTTTACCCATCCTTGAATAAAGATCAAGACCTACCTAAGCCAAGCCATGATTTAAGCTCTCTCTATCGTGTTTGCCTCTTACTGTTTTGCCTCACCATTGACTGAGGACCTCTAAGCTACCTACCTTTCCTAAGACCATCCCCTTACTCTTCACTGCCCTGCCTCACATCCATCCTTCCTCCCTCTACCACTATCTTACTCACCTAAGCAGGAAGTACCTGCCCCTTCCCTCTATTTACCACCCCAAAAAAGCTTGACCTAAGGGGAATGATAATGACATTCTTACCTCAGATACCTAATGGGGATACAACCAGAATACTGTATAGGATAGTCACTTACCTACCTTCCCATACTTACCAACCCTGCTACTCAAGGGTCAGGGGACTCGTTTAGCTCTACACTCCTACCCCCAAGACTTACAACGTATTCACTCATATGCTACCAAGCATGCTTTTACTCAGAAATATGCTGCATAGATCCCATGATGGATCACTTTTGACAAGGAATGAGAGATTGATTCAAATCCATCTTACCACCTACCGCTACTCCACCGCCTTACGGTACTGCTAAGGGATAGCGAAGTTACCCACCGCCTAAGGTAAGGATACAACTAAGTGATAGAGATTAGAACACCTTACGATACAACTATTGAAATGGATTATAACGCCTAAGGGAAGGACTCTCAACCGCCTTCAGCTACAGCTAGTGCTTTCACTATACCTTTACACCACCTATACAAACTTTGGTTAGATGCTAGAGACAAGATTCTACATGCGCATGTAGCACTCATACACACGCTAGCTAGTGTAGATAGCTCTTCATTGTTGGTATTGCACTTGGGAACCTTCTTGGGTTGGTATTGCACTTGGGAACCTACCTTGCCCGGACCAAGTAGGTTCGGTATAACACGCCTTATAACTAACACGCATGAAGCTTCCTTATCAGAATGTGTTCCCTTCCCAGGAAACAAATTCCTTTCCTCTCACATAGATGAACCCCAATCTTTGCCTCCAACATAGATGAACCTCATTCTCCTCCTTTCCCAGACATACTAGAGCTTGATTATTGGGATACTAGTGCTTGACTAGCTTCTGAGAGGTTTACTAGACTGCCCAGACAACCCTACCTTGCCGGTAAGGAATTGGAAAGAATTGCCCAGTAAGGTTAAAGAAAATCCTATTGGTTATAGCCTAGCCGAACCAACAAGCATATCTTTGGGTAACAACCACACCAACAAGCAGATCTTCGGGTCACCACAAGTTTCCCCATCCATGAAAATAAAAAAACAATTTCCCCATCCATGAAAATTAGAAGATAAGCATTTCTAGAAAGGAAATCCTCTATTAAGAAATAAAGGGCAGAGCCATGTAAAGGAAATGATCTATTCTTTTTTACTACCTTACCACTGATCGAGTTAAACGTTGCTCCTAAGAAAAAGATAATTATTTGCTAAAGGCTAAAAAAGAAGACTTCGAGATTCAACTTGTCCATAGTGAAACCTGACTAACCGGGGTAAGTGATGGTGGTTATTGGGCTTAAGACAAGGATATTGATTACGGTCAGTTATAAGTTTGGTTATCAGGCTAAAGGCAGTTTCCTTGGTGGGGTGTCAGGATTGAAAGCGATGGTCCAGGCTCAAGGTCGTTCATCACGGACCGGTCGAGGAGCCCTCGTAAGTAATCACATTCCCTCGATGCTCGATCAGAGCTAAACTACCATCCGCGTAGATCCCCAATGCGAAAGGCTCTATGTGGTTGGTTCTTCGTTCACCCACCTTGGAGAGAGGGGAATTCCCTTTGCCATCTGTGAATGATCCTTACAACGCTGTCCCCCCCAGCCCAGAGGGAGAGAGTGGTTCGCCAATGTTAGAGTACTCAGTTTTTTGGGTGGAAGCAAAGAGGAAGTGGTGGCCCTCCTAGTCTTCCTTCTCTTTGTTCATCTATGAGTTAGTTAGTTCGGTTCGGTTCAATGCAGTGCAATTCACCACTATATTATAGCGAGCGTGTCATTTCTTTTCTTCTTCCTGGTTCATTGTTCGTTAATTAGCCACACACACACACATCAAGGCTCATCGTGCTAACAATGAATGAAGTTGACTCAGTTGCATTACCTCTTCATCATGACATATTAATTACAAGTATATTCACTTTAACCACTACGTATTCTGAGATCTAGGGGAAAGTTGTATTTAACTAGTTGGGAGTTAAGTATTATGGGAATTTTCAATCGTGGAAAGAAAGGTTCATGAGTTCAAGGAAGTACCCATTTGTGTGTGGCCCAAGCGAGATTAAAAGGAAGGACTAAGCGCCAGGTTCATGCCTATACTCCCTCCCATTTGAGCACCTATGAGTAGATAAAGTGAAAAAGAGGATCACTTTATTTACGAATGGCATGGCGGAAGTCTTAATCTTTTCTTAGGAGTTGCGGGAAGATATGACTCTCTCCTTATTAGTCAGTCTACCTATGATGAGCCAATTGTGTGTGTCTGCTGGTTCACTCCAATACTGCGTCGACCATATACTTAATATGGTCCTGTGCCGGTCAACTACAACACTACGCCAACCTCTTGAAATCGTTCGTAAGGAAGGAGAAACCCTTTCAATCAAATGGTCCTGAAAGAGAAAACAAACCTTAGTGAGCCTTCAAGGCAACAACCTTGAGGTTAGTGAGGGTCTGACGCCTTACTTAAATAAAGTTGTAAGGCAGGGTCCTGAATGGTCTTGATTGAGGTCAGGGTTAACCCTTCCTTTGTACATGCAAGCTTTGAGGGGAATAAATATAGGGCCAACCCAGAAGACCTTGACCGTATCAAATTTGAGGGAAAATTTTGCTCTTAGAGAAGACATGACTCCACAGAATCAGGAAAAGTTGGTCGTAAATTCAGTATTTCATTAAAAAGAACCGCGATTTCTTGCTTGCGACTGCCCACTACACTTGACAGTTCAATCGAACATATGTTTCTCGTTCCTATACCCACTGTATGGACCTCACCTATAATGTTTTCATGAGTTGCGGTGCCTAGTTTCTGGATTTGTGCATCCCATGTTGTAGCTATCTTTTTCGTTTCCCACCTGATTTATACTTGACTAATGATGCATCTGGCTCTTCAACGTGAGGAAGGTGGAATCTATTTGTTAACAATAGACCTATATCTATATCTATTTGGTAACGATGTTGCTATCACTGCTATGGAGAATATTAGTTTCACAGATGCTTCGATCATGAGCTATTTAGAGCAAAGGAGTTTCACCTGACCCAATTTATGACCTTACGAACATGCCACCTGCACTTGACTGTCATGTTGCATTTGACTGGTCCAATCAAATCCGAGATCTTCTTCCCACTAGAAAATTTCTCCCTCCAACCAACATGCTTCGATGCACTTGATCTTCCAAGGCTTAGAGGGAATCGATTCACTAATGAATTTTGATGGGCCTGCAACTAACATGCTTCTTTGAAACTAGTTGTTACTATAAAGTCTGAAAGTGGGTAGTGGTTATGTTATAGAGATCGATGTCTCGTATTGGGATGATGGATGGCCTTCTATTGAAGACCACCTCACCGCTTTCCAGGACTGCACTGATAACTTCTCTGTTGTAGAGGATGATGTCTTCTCTAGGATGTTTACCCATTCCTGAGAAGGAGAAACTAGGAAGTGGTTTAGGAACTTGCCTAATAACTCTATCAAATATTTGGGGAAATTTCATGAGAATTTATTAAAAATATGAGGGGTTAAGAAAGATAACAGATATTCTTTGACAAAGTTTCAACCCTCATACACATAATGATGAGACAGTCCCTTAATTCACTAGTAGATTTTGCAAGCTCTATCATAAGATTCCTGAGATTGCTAAGCCATCTGAACCAACTGCCATGGTAACATATGCAGATGCATTTGAAGTTTCATTTTCCCTTCACTTAACAAAGAGGAAGTTAGCTGACCTAGATGCCATGTTTAATGATGTTGAAGATATGGAAAGTAACATGAGGGCCTCAGGAAGACAATTCAAGACTAGGTATGACCCACCCGAGAGAAGATAATACCCTAACAGAAGGAGGGGAAAAGAGCCTGAAGCTTCACCTATTGGCCAAGAACCTATGTCCATGGAAGAAGTAGCCAAAAGACTGAGATCTATTACCATAGCTTTGTACCATCTGTGAAAGTAATACATATACATACTTAAAAAAATAAGTATACATTTTCATTCACTATTATTCATCTTTCCTAGGCGACTGTAGAGAGGCTTTATCTGTCCCCTATATGGTGATGGAGAAAGTGATCTGTACCATCTCCTTTATCTATCGATCAATTCCAAGTTATCACACCTAACTTTTGGGTAGGCAAGCGACCTAACTGTAGGCAAGCCAGACATTACACCTATATATCTAAAATTAATGGTCGAGGTGCGGACCTTCGGTTGCTCCTTGTCTTCTTTTCATGTTCATACCTAGACCTGCTTACAACTGAAAGCTATTGATATACTTTGGGCCCGGGCTTCACAGAACACCTCATGGTTAAAGAACTAATCTTTCTATTTGTGTGGGAATTTTGTTGGGTGTGTTTCTGTAACATGTCTTTGTTGTTTACTGGGGAAATTTGATTTCTAAAATCTTAATCAGGTTATGAAGGCATATGAAGGCATTAGTCACTGGATCGATCCTATGCATGGTTAAGAAGGGAAGTCAGTGGTTAAGCAAGGGTTAAGAAGGCATCAATGTATCCTATGCGTGGTTAAGAGCGGGTAAAATATTCTTTCCTCGTCTCCTGACCACCCTAGAGAGATTCTTTCCTGGTCTATAGAAGCACAGGGAAGTTAGTGAAATGGGGATTTAAGAGAGGTTATTTCCTCACTCTTTCTTAGGTTCCACGACTTAGGTTTTACGAAGTAAAATAATGGGCCTTACTCAGAAAATATTCCTTGCCCGATGCAGACAAGCGGCTTTCTCTCCTTTCTTTTCTAGAGATTGATTTGACTGCTTACTCTAAAGCTGGCATAATAATGGGTCTACTCACGAAGAGATAATAAGGGAAAATAAGAGATAAGAGGGGGGGACCTCAATGCCCCTAGAGCAGGTCTTTCCTCCAATAAATATATCCTTATCAACAGTGACTATGCTATGGATCTACTTGTGTTTTTCAAGAGTCTTTCCTAAAATACAAAAATCACATTAGTCACTTACTCGCCCTTAGTGGTTGTCCTTCGGTAACCCAGTACATAGGGCCCTATGGGAAGGCAAGTCCTTCATATAAATACTAGTGAGTTAGGATATATATTTTTTGTGGCTATAAAAATAGGGCGATATTCTCGTCTACTTTACTTTAGATAAGTAAAGTCTGAAAATGCTCGAGTAAGATCAATTCATATATTTTCCTCAACACTTACCTTCTTGTTTTTCTCTCTTGTCTTTAAGTGTGAAGACCGACAAAGGAGGACAAGGAATAAAGGACTTGCCTTCCCATAAGGCCCTACATACTAGGTTACCGAAGGGCATCAACTAAGGGCGGGTAAGTGACTAATGTGACTTTTGGGTTTTAGGAAAGACTCTTGAAAAACACAAGTAGATCCATAGCATAGTCACTGCCGATAAGGATATTTTTATTGGAGGAAAGACCTGCTCTAGGGGTATTGAGGTCCCCCCCTCTTATCTCTTATTTTCCCCTTATTATCTCTCCTGAGTAGACCCATTCTCATGCCATCTTTAGAGTAAGCGGTCAAATCAATCTCTAGAAAAGAAAGGAGCGAAAGCCTCTTGTCCGCATCGGGAAAGGAATATTTTATGAGTAAAGCCCATTATTTTACTTCGTAAAACCTGAGTCGTGGAACCTAAGAAAGAGGGAGGAAATAAGCTCTCTTAAATCCCCATTTCACTAACTTCCTCATGCTTCTATAGACCAGGAAATAATCTCTCTAGGGTGGTCAGGAGACGAGGAAAGAATATTTCACCCGCTCTTAACCACGCATAGGATACATTGATGCCTTATTAACCCTTGCTTAACCACTAAATTCCCTTCTTAACCACACACAGGATCCATCCAACAAATAATGCCTTCATATGCCTTCATAACCTGATTGAGATTTTAGAAATCAAGTTTCCCTAGTAAACAATAGAGATATGTTACAGAAACACACCCAACAAAATTCACACACAAATAGAAAGATTAGTTCTTTAACCATGAGGTGTTCTGCGAAGCCCAAGCCCAAAGTATCTCAATAGTCGTCAGTCGTCAGCAATTCTGGGTATGAACATGAAAAAAAGATAAGGAACAACCGAAGGTCCACACCTTGACCATTAACTTTAGATATATAGGTGTAATGCATGGCCTACCTATAGTTAGGTCGCTTGCCTACCCAAAAGTTAGGTGTGATAACTTGGGATTGATTGATAGATAAAGGATATGGTACAGATCACTTTCCCCATCACCATATAGGGGAGGGATACAACCTCTCTACAACCACCTAGGAAAGATGAATAATAGCGGATGAACATGTATACTTATTTTTTTTAAGTATGTATACGTATTACTTTCATAGATGGTACAAAGCTATGGTAATAGATCTTAGTCTTTTGGTTACTTCTTCCATGGACATAGGTTCTTGTCTAGCAGGTGAAGCTTCAGGATCTTTTCCCCTCCTTCTATTAGGGTATTCTCTTCTCTCATGTGGGTCATACCCAGTCTTGAGTTTTCTTCATGAGGCCCTTATGTTACTTTCCATATCTTCAACATCATTAAACATGGCATCTAGGTCAATTGACTTCCTCTCTGCTAAGTGAAGGGAAAATGAAAATTCAAATGCATCTGCATATCTTACAATGGCAGCTGGCTTGGATGGCTTAACAATCTCAGGAATCCTATGATAGAGCTTGTAAAATCTTCCAGTGAATTAAGGGACTGTCTCATCGTTATATCTCTTGAGGGTATGAGACTTTGTCAGAGAATATCTGTTATCTTTCTTAACCCCTTATATTTTTAATAACTTCTCATGAAATTGCCCCAAATATCTGATAGAGTTATTAGGCAAGTTCCTAAACTACTTCCTAGTTTCTCCTTCTTAGGAATGGGTAAACATCCTAGAGAAGACATCATCCTCTACAACAGAGAAGTTATCAATGCAGTCCTGGAAAGCGGTGAGGTGGTCTTCAACAGAAAGGCCATCCATCAACACAGGAAGAGACATCCCAGTACGAGACATCAATCAATATAACATAACCACCGCCCACTTTCAGAATTTCTTTTGGTAACAGTAACAGCGAGTTTCGAAGCAACATCTTAGTTGCAGGCGCATCAAAATTCATTAGTGAACCGATTCCCTCTAAGCCTTGGAAGATCAAGCACGTCGAAGCACGTTGATTGGAGGGAGCACTTTTCTAGTGAGATGAAGATCTCGGATTTGATTGGACCAGTAAAATGCACCATGACAGTCGAGTGCAGGTGGCGTGTTCATAAGGTCATAAATTAGGTCAGGTGAAACTATATTCATCATAGCCTAATTCTCTTTTGTGATAGCAGGGTCTTATTGTAGATAGCAATATTCAAGGCTAAATCAAATCATTCAGACACTTGTTTTTCAGAGCTGTTGATCTATCTTTGAAAGTCTAGGTAGACTTGTATGTTTGTGAATTAATTTTCATCATTGATAAAGGTTATTGTGCAGAGTCGAGTGGGAAGCAATCTGTGGCAAGTTGATCTGGCGTTTAGAGTTCAGTTTTGGTTTTCTGTCAGAGGTCTTTTTGTATGTTCCATCGGGGATTTCTAAGTTTGACTTTGGTCCAATATTTCTGTGTGAATTTTTGTAAAGACAATGACTCTTTGGTGAATTGGAATGAAATAAAAGATTGTTTTATGTCTCATATATCTTGAATGTCATCTTGGTGTCTTTATTTCTTTTCTTACATTTATTTCAGCAACTGACATGTGTAGAAAAATACATAAAAAGTGAATTTCCTGCAAGTTTTTTGTTGATAAAAGACTAGCCTAAGCACTTGTAATTAATACTTGTGAGTTATGATATATATTTTTGTTGGCTATAAACATAGGATGATATTCTTGTCTACTTTACTTTAGCCAAGTAAAGTCTGAAAATGCTTGAGTAAGATCAATTCATATATTTTCCTCAACACTTACCTTCTTGTTTTTCTCTCTTGTCTTTAAGTGCGAAGACCGACAAAGGAGGACGATGAACGAAGGACTTGCCTTCCCATAGGGCCCTACGTAATGGGTTAGAGAAGGGAAACCACTAAGGGCGAGTAAGTGACTAATGTGATTTTTGGATTTTAGGAAAGACTCTTGAAAAACACAAGTAGATCCATAGCATAGTCATTGCCGATAAGGATATTTTTATTGGAGGAAAGACCTGCTCTAGGGGCATTGAGGTCCCCCCCTCTTATCTCTTATTTTCCCTTATTATCTCTTCGTGAGTAGACCCATTCTTATGCCATCTTCAGAGTAAGCGGTCAAATCAATCTCTAGAAAAGAAAGGAGTGAAAGTCGCTTGTCTGGATCAGGCAAGGAATATTTTCTGAGTAAAGCCCATTATTTTACTTTGTAAAACCTAAGTCGTGGAACCTAAGAAAGAGTGAGGAAATAACATCTCTTAAATCCCCATTTCACTAACTTCCCCATGCTTCTATAGACCAGGAAAGAATCTCTCTAGGGTGGTCAGGAGACAAGGAAAGAATATTTCACCCGCTCTTAACCATGCATAGGATACATTGATGCCTTCTTAACCCTTGCTTAACCACTGACTTCCCTTCTTAACCATGCATAGGATCGATCCAATGACTAATGCCTTCATAACCCGATTGAGATTTTATAAATCAAATTTTCCCAGTAAACAACAGAGACATGTTACAGAAACACACCCAAAAAAATTCCCACACAAATAGAAAGATTAGTTCTTTAACCATGAGGTGTTCTGCGAAGCCCGGGCCCAAAGTATCTCAATAGTCGTCAGTTGTAAGCAGTTCTAGGTATGAACATGAAAAGAAGATAAGGAGAAACCGAAGGTCCGCACCTCGACCATTAACTTTAGATATATAGGTGTAATGTGTGGCCTGCCTACAGTTAGGTCACTTGCCTACCCAAAAGTTAGGTGTGATAACTTGGAATTGATTGATAGATAAAGGAGATGGTACAGATCACTTTCTCCATCACCATATAGGGGACGGATACATCCTCTCTACAATCGCCTAGGAAAGATGAATAATAGCAAATGAACATGTATACTTATTTTTTTAAGTATGTATACGTATTGCTTTCACAGATGGTACAAATCTATGGTGATAGATCTCAGTCTTTTGGCTACTTCTTCCATGGACATAGGTTCTTGGCCAACAGGTGAAGCTTCATGCTCTTTTCCCCTCCTTCTGTTAGGGTATTATCTTCTCTCGGGTGGGTCATACCTAGTCTTGAGTTGTCTTCCTGAGGCCCTCATGTTACTTTCCATATCTTCAGCATCATTAAACATGGCATCTAGGTCAGCTGACTTCCTCTTTGTTAAGTGAAGGGAAAATGAAACTTCAAATGGATCTACATATGTTACCATGGTAGCTGGCTCGGATGGCTTAGCAATCTCAGGAATCTTATGATAGAGCTTGCAAAATCTGTTGGTGAATTAAGGGACTGTCTCATCATTATGTCTCTGAGGGTATGAAACTTTGTCAAAGAATATATGTTATCTTTCTTAACCCTTCATCTTTTTAATAACTTCTCATGAAATTGCCCCAAATATCTGATAAAGTTATTAGGTTAGTTCCTAAACCACTTCCTAGTTTCTCCTTCTCAGGAATGGGTAAACATCCTAGAGAAGACATCATCCTCTACAACAGAGAAGTTATCAGTGCAGTCTTGGAAAGCGGTGAGGTGGTCTTCAATAGAAAGGCCATCCATCATCCCAGTACGAGACATCGATCGTTATAACATAACCACCACCCACTTTCAGAATTTATTTTGGTAACAGTAACAACTAGTTTCAAAGAAGCATGTTAGTTGTAGGCCCATCAAAATTCATTAGTGAATCGATTCCCTCTAAGCCTTGGAAGATCAAGCATGTCGAAGCACATTGGTTGGAGGGAGCACTTTTCTAGTGGGACAAAGATCTCGGATTTGATTGGACCAGTCAAACGCGACATGACAGTCGAGTGAAGGTGGCATGTTCGTAAGGTCATAAATTGGGTCAGGTGAAACTCCTTTGCTATAAATAGCTCACGATTGAAGCATCGGTGAAACTATTATTCGCCATAGCAGCTATAGTGGTGTCGTTACCAAATAGATATAGATATAGGTCTATCGTTAGTAAATAGATTCCACCTTCCTCACGTTGAAGAGCCAGATGCATCATCAGTTAAGTATAAAGCAGGTGGGAAACGAAAATGATAGCTACAACATGGGACGCACAGATCCAGAAACTAGGCACTGCAATTCATGAAAACATTACAGGGGAGGTCCATACAGTGGGTACAGGAACGAGAAACATATGTTCGATTGAACTATCAAGCATAGTGGGCAGCCACAAGAAAGAAATCGCGGTGCTTTTTAATGAAATACTGAATTTACGACCAACTTTTCCTGATTCTGTGGAGTCATGTCTTCTCTAAGAGAAAAAATTTCCCTCAAATTTGATACAGTCAAGGTCTTCTGGGTTGGCCCTATATTTATTCCCCTCAAAGATTGCATGTACAAAGGAAGGGTTAACCCTTACCTCGATCAAGACCATTCAGGACCCTGCCTTACAACTTTATTTGAGTAAGGCATCAGACCCTCACTGAACTCAAGGTTGTTACCTTGAAGGCTCACTAAGGTTTGTTTTCTCTTTCAGGACCGTTTGATTGAAAGGGCTTCTCCTTCCTTACGAACGATTTCAAGAGGTTGGCGTAGTATTGTAGTTGATAGTGTCAGGACCATATTAAGTATATGGTCGACGCAGTATTAGAGTGAACCGGCAGGCACACACAATTGGCTCATCATAGGTAGACTGACTAATAAGGAGAGAGTCATATCTTCCCGCAACTCCTAAGAAAAGATTAAGACTCCCGCCATGTTATTCGTAAATAAAGTGGTCCTCTTTTTCACTTTATCTTCTCATAGGTGCTCAAATGGGAGGGAGTATGGGCATGAAACTAGTGCTTAGTCCTTCCTGTTAATCTCACTCAGGCCACACACAAATGGGTACTTTCTTGAACTCATGAACCTTTCTTTCCACGATTGAAAATTCCCATAATACTTAACTCCCAACTAGTTAAATAAAACTTTCCCCTAGATCTCGAAATACGTAGTGGTTGAAGTGAATATACTCGTAATTAATATGCCATGATGAAGAGGTAATGCAGCTGAGTCAACTTCATTCATTGTTAGCACGATGAGCCTTGATGTGTGTGTGTGGCTAATCGGCGAACAACGAACCAGGCAAGAGAAAATAAATGACACGCTCGCTATACTATAGTGGTGAATTGCACTGCACTGAACCGAACCGAACTAAACTAACTCACGGATGAACAAAGAGAAGGAAGACTAGGACGTCCACCACTTCCTCTTTACTTCCACCCAAAAAACTGAGTACTCTAACAATGGAGAACCACTCTCTTCCTCTGGGCCAGGGGGGACAACATTGTAAGGATCATTCATGGCTGGCAAAGGGAATTCCCCTCTCTCCAAGGTGGGTGAATGAAGAACCAACCACATAGATCCTTTCTCATTGGGGATCTACGTGCATGGTAGTTTAGATATGACCGAGCGTCGAGGGAATGTGATTACTTACTAGGGCTCCTCGACCGATCTGTGACGAACGACCCTGAGCCTGAACCATCGCTTTCGATGCCGGCACCCCACCAAGGAAACTGCCTTTAGCCCAATAACCAAACTTATAACTGACCGTAATCAATATCCTTGTCTTAAGCCCGATAACCACCATCACTTACCCCGGTTAGTCAGGTTTCACCAAGGACAAGCTGAATCTCGAAGTCTTCTTTTTTAGCCTTTAGCAAATCGATCTCTTTTGCTTAGGAGCAACGTTTAACCCGATCAGTGGTAAGGTAGTAAAAAATAATATATCATTTCCTTTGCATGGATCCTCCCTTTATTTCTTAATAGAGGATTTCCTTTCTAGAAATGCTTGTCTTCTAATTTTCATGGATGGGGAAATTGTCTTTTTATTTTCATGGATGGGGAAACTTGTGTTGACCTGAAGATCTGCTTGTTGGTGCGGTTGTTACCCAAAGATATGCTTGTTGGTTCATATAGGCTATAACCAATAGGCTTTTCTTTAACCTTACCTGGCAGTTCTTTCCAATTCCTTATCGGCAAGGCAGGGTTGTCTGGGCAATCTAGTAAACCTCTTAGAAGCTAGTCAAGCGCTAGTATCCCAATAATCAAGCACTAGTATGTCTGGGAAAGGAGGAGAATGAGGTTCATCTATGTTGGGGGAAAATATTGGGGTTCATCTATGTGAGAGGCAAGGAATGTGTTTCCTGGGAAGGGAACACATTCTGATAAGGAAGCTTCATGTGTGTTAGTTATAAGGCGTGTTATACCGAACCTACTTGGTTCGGGAAAGGTAGGTTCCCAAGTGCAATACCAACCCAAGAAGGTTCCCAAGTGAACATATCAATGGTTTAAATAAATGTAAGAACAGAAATAAAGACACCAATATGATATTCAAGATATATGAGAGATAAAACAATCATTTATTTTATTCCAATTCACCAAAGCGTCATTGTCTTTACAAAACTTCACACATAAATTTTGGACCAAAGTCAAACTTAGAAATCCTCGATGGAACATACAAAAGGACCTCTGATAGAAAACCAAAACTGAACTCTAAAAGTTGGATTATCTTGCTATAGATTGCTTCCCACTCAACTCTACACAATATCCTTTACCAGTCATGAAAATTAATTCACAAACAAACAAGTCCACACAGATTATCAAAGATAGATCAACACCTCTGAAGAAAAAGTGTCTGAATGATTTGATTAACCCTAAATATTGTTGTCTACAATAATACTCTGCTATCACAAAAGAGAATTAGGCTATGATGAATATATGAGTGAATGAAAACTGAAATATCTCAACATAAACTTAAAGAACAAACCTTAGCATGCTTTTTGCTTCTATCCTCTTTCTGTTCCTCCCTTTACTCTTGCCTTTAACAAGTTAGAATTGGTTGAAGTAGTTAAACCATCTCATTAGTTAAGTTATTTAAAATACTCAACTAACTTTAGTTAGGGGGACAAGTAATAATTATAATAAGGGTCATAAATAAATAATAACTAGTAGGTGGGATCCATTGTGACTCCCTTAATTCATATAACAATCATAACATAATCCATTAGTTAAATAAACACACCTCCTTGTGCCTCCCATCAACATATTTACTTTTGACAATTTTAACTCATGGAAATTGAAATTATCTCAAAAATAATACTCATATATCCAAAATAAAACATGTTGTCCAAAATCCCTCAAGTCCACTGCCATAAAACAATAAATAACATAAAATTAAAAAGCCATATTTTCCAGTCTATGATGCAACCCTTCCTTGGTTCCTGTTGTCACCTCTTGACTTTCCTGAATTTTCCTTGGGCTGGGAAGAGCCTTTAGGCTTTATCTCACATTTCACATGGGAACAATCATCCCTCAAATGCATCCGTGAAGACATGGATCTGTCAGAGTCATCAGAGGGTGAGGAAGGGGAAGTAATAGCTTTTCCTTTATCAAGTGCATGGTGGGCTTCGATCTTCAATCTCTTGCTAGCATGGGAGGATTGCACTGGTGAGTGGTTAGGGGTAGCTTGGACAATGGGGTTCAAAGGTGGAGGAACATGCAAGGTCAACTTGGGCCAGCCACGGTGTTGGGAGACTGTCGGGTGAACAATCTCATGCCACCCATCATTTTTTAGGGATTTCAGGCTGTAAAGAGACATGATGAGGCACAGGGATTCCGGGGGCTTGAGGGGCTTGGAAAGGAGGCCTTTCAGGCCTAGGTCGGACTATTCCCTACCCAATCCAATCAAAGAATCCTACATGAAACAGCTGGCCAAGCTCTTTTGAATCAACATCAAAATGTATAGAGAACCTGGGCCTTCTTGGGCCTCGGTTCCAGTTACCTCTACCTCTGCTCCCTCGACCATGGCTTCCTCGACTGAAAAATCTCATCCTGCATGTGTAATCGATTAGCAAATAGTCTTTAAATAGCCATGCATGACAACTCTTAAAAATACGAAATAGATTTGGCTCAGAATGTATCAGGCTCATGCAATTAGCGAAAATGTGATATAATGAAAGGGGAGAGATATGGTCACTGCTCAATGATAACAACAATCAACTACAAACAAACCAATAAACCTCATTGCAACCCACACAGAATTCTGCCACTTTTATCCAATCTAACACACAAATTCTCTTAGTTGTAATCAATATCAGAACATGGGGTGAACAAAATGAATATGGGATATGTGAGGGGGTCATGAGATTAATCAAGCAATCCATAACATATTTTGCAGTAAGAAATATATACATCAACCAACAATTAGATGACTGAGTAATAATTCCTGTGTATTTGCTTAATTTCACTGTCTATTAATATCCAACACAATGTTATTACAAAACATAAGTATTTCACACAATTTGTAAGAGGTTATGTTCCCTTTATTCGCACATTCTTCATTTTATAACAGTCAACAACAACACTCAATCTGTAACCATTAACATCCACCATTGCCATCCAATTCCCCAATCCACATCTATATTTGAAAGTAGTGTTTCCCAAAATAATAATAATGAAGTCCCTACTTCTCTTAATAGAGCCAATCAAGATCTGTAATGATATTCGTTCCCATATATATATATATATGCAATAGAAAGATCAAAATAATCAAGACCTCACATGCCACACCTAAAAGGGAAATTGACTATACAACCAATAGTCATCATTTAGACACAGGCTATGTATAGTAAATTTCTGAAACCATGTAACCATGCCACTGTAAAACAAAACATCTCAATGCAACTTAAAAACCGAGCCAAATACCCAACATGCCTGTCATCAACAGTGATCAATTGTAATAAATAACGCACTTAAAATTAAGTGGGTATCACAAAGCATACAAACAAGTCATACATACTATACACGAAGCGCAGCCAACCGAATCCCACAATGCAACATATCCACATATCACAACAAACACCAGTCATGACAATAACTCAACATATCGTGCTGAGGATGTGCACATTAATAAGTGGTTGATTCGTTTAAGTCACACCGTGATTCGATCAAAACCGTGCGCATTCAGGCTTATTCAATCAACAACACAAGGATGTCGTGGGTATGCCTTCTATAGTTATCCAGTTCGATTATCATTCGGCCCCAGGGAAATCATAATTATCATGTCCCATGTCTTATTTGCAAAACACCATGAACTGAACACAACCTGTGTGCAAAATCACCATAAGTGCAAAATCAATGACTGTACACCAACCAACAATTCGCCACTGTGGTAGAAAAAATCAATCAACAGAGCAAGCCATGGTAGCTTTGTATACCAACACATCTAATCGAAACGAGCAGAGACCCTTCTATTAAACACAACTGAGTTTTTTTTTACATCAGGCGGGTAACTATGAACTTTTATGAGCACAAATTGGCAATGTAAGGTTCATGCTATTTCCACATGGACATTCACAAAAACCCTACCAACATGACTGCTATACGACCAACGGGTGAACCCGTATTCAAAGCAATAGATCATAATAACCGGTAACCCCTTGGCAGATTCGACAGTCTCCCTATGCAACTCCAACCTAGAGGATTAAGGGTTTGCACGGTAGCCTTCACAGGAGAAACATAACTATCTGCAATGAAACTTCAAGGCCACAGGTGTACGCCCAAGGAAAACTATGACACTTGTGAATGAGAGACAGTTCCTTGATAGGGCCAAAACATGAGAACATGGTTCTAGTTAAACCCAAGAATCGTGAATACAATCATTCAACCATGATTTAAACAAAACCCTTCAACCAAAACGTAGTGGTAACAAAGAACTATCACCCAGGAAGACTAACAACTTCGATGAACTTAAAACTATCACAACAGAACCATCCATTTTCCATTTAAAACCAAAATTCCACACAATTGTAGCACTAAGGAAAAATACAAACACACACAACTGAGCCAAAACCATTTCATAACCAGAGTGAAGTCAAGAATGGCCAAAAGAAACATACCTTCTAATCGAAATCCTTAAGAAGAGAGGTGGCCGAAAGGTTTCACCCTGCTAAAAATGCGGAGCGTGAACACAACAACAAGATCAAACAATAGTTCGACTAGGGTGGCGACCAACAGAAAGGTTAAAGGTGACAGACAATAAATGCACATCGCCTCCACCCTCGTCTCATTTACTCCACAGTACATGCCAATGAGCTTCAATTAACACCATTAATCAATCCACACATCGAGAATATCAACCATTAAAACCATAGCATGATCCAAGTTCCACATAACAATTCAACCATTCGCGTGGTTACCTTGCCAAATGCACCACCCATGTTCACATCCCCAATATAACTCAAATAAATCACTTGATCACTATACAATCTAACGGTCCTGTATAGAATCATCACCAATAACGTGATCAACATCAATCCAAACCATAGCATAATCACCATAAAAATCGCAAATCCATTACTCCCATGAGCCACCAATGTGTATAACATATGTATATCAACCACCGGTTCCATTAACCAATGCATAACCATTGTATTATTACCTTGCCAAAATGCACCATCAAAATTTTCGCCATATGCATATATATAAAAAATGTAATTAAACAATTTTTCATAGCCATTTTCTAGTTAGCTAGGACTTAAACACCATCAACAATTTTTTTCATGCATATAGTATCACAAAGCTAGGTCACTTTTGCATTAGATACAGTATTTTTCTTTTCTTCAAAATGACTTTCTGCAATTTTCACTAACATTTTTGTTGTGCAGGTGCGAGAAGAACAAATACCATAAATGAATAACAGGTTGTAGTATCATGAAGGAACAACATCTCAAAGCTTAACTCATATCAATGACAACCATACTCTCATCAACCATGTAAACCTTTGTTTCACCTCATCATAACATTGAAAATGAACAGATCTGATCTTCAAAAGTTTAAGGGGGTCCCACCTACTAGCATTATTTAGTCTTATATAATAATAGGCTTTAGCAACACTTTGCGGGCGAAATTACATTGATGTTTTCAATCGTCAACAGTAAGGCTCCTCACCCACGACCAGAGGGTCCAAGGTTAGGCCAGTCTCATTGGGCCAGTAAAAAACAGAGTTAACGACGATCAATGTAGACTTGTTTTTCAGGTTATTTTAGTACTGATCTAATAGGGAAACCAATAGTGACCCACGAGGGCCATTAGTGATCCACCAGGGAAACCAGTAGTAGTTGTATACTTGTTTTTAAAGGCAGTTTCTGACTGATCCATTAGGGAAACCAATAGTGATTTTCTGTGCCCCAAAAGACATAACTCCATCACACTATAGAATTGTTATTTTTAGCCCCAGTTTCACTCACAAGCAAGCAAGCAAGCAGGGGGGGGAGTTGAGGGATGGAGCCTCATCATTATTTCATTCATGAAGGAGTTTCAGTTTCAGACTTCGAATATAATGTTAATGGGGGCATACAGTAAGTAAGTACTCTTTCAGTTAAATACTTCGAATAAATAGAATATGGGGATGTCTTCTTTCTGGCTAATACTTCATTCATTATGGAACTCCTTATTTAATAAGTCTTCAGTTTCCTACTTCGAATAGGAGAAGAAATCAATAGGGAGATGACGAGTTTTTCGATATGTATTTGAAGACATTGTCAGAACTTTACTGGGAATACTTCATTACATAGAGGCAAGCAACATAAGGCAGACGGTGACATAAGGAAGTGGCTTTTCTCTTCTCCTTCTCTTTCCAGTGACCCTATCTAAGTAAGGATATAGGTACCTCATCTCCCTCCTTTCCTTATAGATATTCCTTCTTACTTATCTACGTAATATACTAAATGCCTCTCACTTATTAATTACTTAATATTTAGCTACCAAAAGGAGACGCTATCCAATCTCTCTCTTGAGATTCGCATAGCTTAGACAACACGGCAGGTGTCAGTCTCTGAAACAAATGATTTTCAATGCTAAGGAATCAAAATGGATCACACAACACTTCAAGGCATTACTTTACATGTACCCCCCATATCAAGATAAGGAGATAAGGAGAAGGAAGTAAGTACCCCATCTCCTTCCTTATATATGAATTCCTCTCAACGCCTATCACCAGGTATCAAGCTAAAGGAAGGGATACGGAGATTCATTACATAGAGTACTTTTAGTAAGCGTTCACGCCCTCTCACCTATAATTATCCTCTTACCTATCATTATTCTCCTTATTAGAATACGATCCGTAACAACTCTTCCTTCCTAAAGGTATATAATAGAGATAGGTATGGGCGAAGCCTCATATATATATATGATATATATGGTGTTGATGGTCAAAGTATGCCCCAGTAAGGTCGATAGGGCCTCATTACTTACGCAATAGGGATCGTTACGGGCAAACAACTCCCTATGTATGGTCGATCGATAGGGCCTCGTTACGTTGTGTAGTATCTCAAGAAAGAGTTGTTACCTCTCATATCTAAGGAATCAAAGGGATCTATCTGGTAATTATATCCTTGGCCTTATTCTCTCCCTTTATTAGATTAGCTCAACACCTCCCCATCCCGCTAGGGCTGCCTGCTGATCCCGCCCGCTTATCTGAATCAATCTCAAGAGAGGGAGGGGGGACAAATAAAGTCTCCTTACATGAGCTCAATACTAAGTCAATGAATAAGTAAGTGATAGGAAATATTACATAGATAAGTAAGGGTTATAGGGCTCCCCTCAAGTCAGATATTTAGTACCTAATAAATCTCTCGTTAGCAAGTAATGTGGGTTGGCTCGGATTACTCTTTCTCCTCGCTGTCGGTGCACCTCCCCTACCTATCATTTATTTAGAAATCATTTTGTCATTTTCTTTTTCTTTAGATTACTAAGTACGGTTGGTACCTAATGTGTTTCGATTCTTTTGAACAATAGAGGTTTAATGCTTAAGAATTCATTTTCTTAATTCTACTTTATACATACCTACAGTACTTTACGATCTCCGCTTATAATCTGCCATGTATTTACCTCTTTAGCTTAAAATTTTTTGTTTTTACGGTAAGAATAAGCTTTAAATAACAATCGGCCCCCTTAATACATAATTCCCTTTCTCACACCATCTAAGGACAAGCACACCACAAGCACAATCAATCTAAGGATTGTCTGTCAAGGGTAAGGTTCCAAGCAACTGCTCCTCTCTAAGACTTACTTACATATCGAATGAAGGGTAGGCATTCACTCTACCTATTGATAGGGAGAGAGGGATGCCATGCCCCACCCATAAAGGTGCACCTCCCTCTCCTTTATGGATGAAACCCTCTCTTTCAAATGAAATCAATTTGGGCATAAGCGCATAACCTATGGGTTCAAAAGAAGGAGCATAATTGATAAGAGGAAGATAACATTAGTAATGGGAATGTTGTTCAGGAGGAAGAATGAATGAGAAAAGGCCCAGGAAGTGAAAGAAATACATCAAGGGTATTCATTCTGACCGAACCGACACAATAGGCATGCATTGAATCTGCTGGAAATGAGATCAGAACCTGACACACACAATGGGCATGCATTGAATCTGCAAGAAATGAGATTCGTATAGACACAAAAGGGGATATGGAGAAAGATTGGAGTAGTCGCAATCTCCAGTTGCACACTGCTGGCATACATTTCATAAACCAAGAGGCACTTTCTCTACTATCGAAGAGACATAGAGCTACTACTCTATTATTACCATTCATTACTAATGGATATAATAAGCATCTTCATTTCAATTGGTACCATCATTTGTCCACCCACCCTTCGCCCTTCATGAGGGCTTCTTCTCCTTATTGCTTTCCCCTATCACAACTGTTATTATTTCCTGGGCCTCGGCTTGGCCTTGGCCCACCAACCCAGGACTGTATAAAACATAAAATAGGTCCGCCTATAAGCCTGACAATGCTTTATGTAACTAAGTACCTACAGAGAAAGCTAAGGAAATAAGGCCGATGCCCCCAACCAAATTGGCCTTTACGAATTCCTTGCCATGACGCCCACACCGGGAAGGTCCTGGAAAGTGCTTAAATGTCCCCAAAGTACTTCACCTTGCACAAGGGCCTTGAACTTATGTAACAAAGGAAGGCCCACACCGACCAGTCCTTATCTTCTTGGCCTTGGCTTTACCCTCTGACTTGACGAATGAGGGAAACTTATGTAACGAAGGAAGGCCCACACCAGGAAAGTATTTACCCTATGACTTGATGAATGAGGGTGACTTATGTAACAATGTAAATACCAGGTCTTTTGTTTCCCCCCCTGAGAAACCTTTGCCTCCCTACGTAACCTTTTCTCCCCCGCATAATCTAGGTTAACCAGGAAGCTCCATTGGTAGGTCTTATACTTCGTTTCCACCCCAGAGTTAACCCTTAATCTCCTTATTAAATCTTAGCTAACGAAGAAAAGGTCAACCCCATATCCGAGCCAAGCCTTCATGTATCGAAGTATTACCTAATGTTTGATTTATAAGGTCCTTCTCCTGAGGCTCAGGCACGTAAGGTCTCAGGACTGGTCCCGACCTTCTTTACGCTATGCTCATATTTAGATAAGGTTTTTCCCCGACCTAAGGATAAGATATTGTATTACCTGGGATCAAGTAAGGTCTAGTAAACCAGATTAATACTATTCGAATTGATCTTTATCTATCTATCATAACCACCTTGGTTCTGATAAGATCCTTACTTCATGATGAAGTAATAATCCTTCAAATAAAAGGCTATTGATCTTACCTGATCTCATTAAGAGGCCTGATTACCTCTCATTCACTCTATATATGAGGAGAGAACTCGACGCCTTTATTTACATATAAAAAAGATATCTCGAGTACCTTATGCTATCTCCTCATAAACCCACCCCTTAGTTAACGAGGAGGTATCAATAGGTGGTATCTAAATTTATGACTGCCCGAAGGAGATTTTTCCTATGATTCAACAGTAGAAGTTTTCACTTATACAATGGGAGTAACGATAGATAGGATTCGAGGGAGATATTCTTAGGTGCAACCGAGGAGATATAATTTCTATTGGGACTTAACCTGATGCCTCAAATTGATCTCACTCGACTGATGATGCACCAATTTATGGATCTGCTCTCGTTTCATCTGATTCTTGTTCTTTCTCATCTCATTCTTCAATTGATGGTGGGTAACCCCGATACTGGAATTCAATGGGGAGGATGGAAGTAAAGAATATGCAGGTACGAGAGCTTGACTGAGAACAATATAACAAGATGGGTTCAGTGGGAGCCTACTTCTATGCTTGCGTGTACCAGATCTATCTCGAACACCCTCGTTTACCTATCAATTTCCATATATTTTGCCTCGACTTGCATTTGGTGGTTCGGTTCTACCCATAGCTAGCTCTGTTTCCCACTGCTGGCACTTTCGCTACATACGATTTTCCAACTCCCAACCATTACTATAATTTATTTATTTCCACCTGTTGCGTTGATCTTTTGCTTCTCATAACCGGATAACTTGATTGGTTCAGTGAGAAGGATTGAAACGAACATTCGATAGGAGGATTGGGATTTGTGGCAATTTTACAACTGCTGCTGGAGAATCTTTAACATAGGATAATAGTGGAATAGTCGATCCCACCGTACCTGAGCTCTGTGAGTAATCTTTCGAATCTTCTGGTTTTGTCGTTCAAGACTCTAGTATAACCAATCGCGTTCCACCTTATCTACCTAGGGATAAACCTAGTCATTTATATGCTCCCAAGCCCTTCTATGAGCCATATTTTTCTAATCGTATTCGCTCTATCCAAACCAACCCTCCTCTAAGCATATTCCTCAAATCGGGATGGTTAATCCTTCTATCAGTCACCCTGGCTGGCGGGCGAACCAAACCCTCCTCCCTCCCAATTTGTTCTATGCCCCACTTCTCTCACTGATCCCTATAGAGCGAAAGAGAAACTTGGTGATCCATAGGTTGCAGCACGTTTGGTCATTTACTTGTCATTGCAGTCGTTTCTTTCCAGCCCATGCTAAACCTGTTAATCACAGATACTAAGCTGGCCATGGATTGGTCACATATTAATAATAGCGTTCAGACTCATGCACCTTTCGAAACATCCTAAGGGGAGATACTCGCCCCTATTACGATTAGCCATCCTTGCAGCGACAAAATGATGATAGTACCCCCATGCTATGGTTCCCTGCAGTCGGAACCCGTGCATGCATTAGGTCAGGGAGCTATTTTGGGCGATCAAGACTTAAAACCTTCGCATTCCAAAGTGCGTTGCCCTCCTAGGTGCACAACACTGGGTAATCCAAGCCAACCCTCATTACTTGTTGATGGTGGATAATCATATTTCTTAGAGGTACTAAATACAACTCCATGAATGAGCAGAACTAGAGTGGCGTTAATGGGAAAGATCTCTCGGAAAACCGCTGGAAAAAGATTGAACATGTGGAAGAAGGAATAGGAAGGGATTCAGAGATCTTTTTCATCTCCGGCTTAGGCTAAATTAGTGCGATGCAGCACTAAGTTACTATAGGAAGGCCCGGATTCAAGTGATTCCGCAAGGTTATACTAGTCGAGGGGTAGGGGAAGGGAGAACCTCACGGTTCTTCCTCCTTCTTCCTTTCCCGTTATCCCTATATGTTGGGTAAACTACTATACTCTTATATAAGATATACATTATTTGTTGGTTTTGCATAGATGAAAACCTTTGTCCCCTTACTTACATAATGGGATATGTTTCCTAGCATCCACTCCTTCCTCTCGTGGCCTTCCTTCTGCCTGCAGGACTAGAGGACCAGGTCTCCCATAATCCTTTCTCATTCTCACATAATGTACAGGTCGCTTCATTGACAACAATTGTTCTCTGGGAGGCAGGGACGTCGATTCAGCTGGTCTCATGGTCAATGATCCCTTAGGAATCCAATCCATCTCGTTATCCCCCCTATATATATATAGATAAGTACCGAATAGAGCAAGCCAGGATGAGCGCTCAGGTCCTTTCCATACATACCTACATCTTGGCAATGGGGGCTCTTATGCCCCACCCAAGTGTACATAGTAACCCCTTAAGAGATCGCCCCTTAATTAGCGATCTTAGGTTCTCGCTCCAACTAGATATAGTCGTTCAATAGGGCACGAGCCAGTTATACCTATCAATGATCTCGTTGTTCGTTTTCCCATGTTGTGGCTCTGCTGCAGGGTTACCCCCGCATCTTGAGTCTCCTCTTTCTTAGTAGTGTCAGTGGGATCTCCCCCTCATGGGCGGGGTCAGTTTGATCCCAACCAAGAATGCGTTGAAGAGAAGGCATAACATATTGAAAGCGCGCACCCATCAGGCATGATGTCTCCACGCTCTGTACATACCCGTACCCAATTCCCATATAGTTTCTCGTAGTCATTTTAAGCCCCCCACCAGGCCAACCAATATTAAGTTGCGTAAGTAAGATGGAGATCCATATCCGTATCTATGTATGGATCTATTTCTGTATCCATATCAATATATGGATATGGGTGTGGATATATGTACACATATGCATATATGGATACAAATAGATCTCTTCTACCCATCTATGGATGTATCAATATGATATCTGGATAAATATATAGGTGTGTGTGCTTCTCAGCCTGTCACTCGGCAATGAGACCGGGAATGAGTACCTACCTATCCCTTACGAGAATCGAACATGTGTCTTCAACATGAAAAAACGATGTCCTAACCACTAGACGAAAGGGACCTAAAACCCATCCCTTCTATTTACTAGATCTTTTGTTCCAATAAGAATGGGTTTTTTATTTAAGGCATCGACATGTTCTATCTATATCTCTCTTTGTTTATAATGGTTGGGATTGAGGAAATAAAATAGGCTATCTCCGAGGAGTGGTTGCTAATCATTTTTTACTTATGTAATTACTCTTTAGCAAACAATACTGCTATTATATATGTAATTATGCATTTTTGCCCTCGCCGACCAAGCTAATAAGTAAGAGGTTGTTGGTCTTGAATTATATATGTAATTATGCTATTTTGAGAGATCGATTTTGTGAACTTCTTCCATGGAGATGGAATATCTATTGGTTGGTTAGGACACCCTATCTTCAAAGATAATGAGGGAAATGAGTTTTCTGTACATCGTATGCCTACCTTTTTCGAAATATTTCCAGTAGTTATGATAGACAAAGAAGGAATTGTGAAAGTTGATGTTCCTTTTAGGAGGACAGAATCAAAGTATAGTGTTGAACAAGTAGGTGTAACTATTGAGTTCTATGGTGGTGGACTTGACAGGGTCAATTTTGGTGATCCTGCTATAGTAAAAAAATATGCTTGATGTCGTATGCCTACCTTTTTCAAAACATTTCCAGTAGTTTTGGTAGACAAAAATGGAATTGTGAAAGCCGATGTGTTCCTTTTTCGAAAAAATATGCTAGACACGCTCAATTAGGTTCAATTTTTTCATTAGACCGTGTTACTCTAAAATCCGATGGTGTTTTTCATAGTAGTCCAAGGGGTTGGTTTACTTTCGGACATGCTACATTTGCTCTCCTTTTCTTTACTGGACACATTTGGCATGGTGCTAGAACCCTATTCAGAGATGTTTTTGCTGGTATCGACCCGGATTTGGATGATCGAGTAGAATTTGGAGCATTCAAAAAACTGGGAGATCCAACTACTAAGAGAAAAGTGGAATGATATTGTTCTTATCTCTTCTCTAATAAATATTAGTTTGAAAGTCATCTCCATAATTGTAAATTACGATTGAATCTATGGAAGCATTGGTTTATACATTCTTGTTGGTATCGACCATAGGGATAATCTTTTTCGCTATTTTCTTCTGAGAACCACCAAAAATTTCGAATAAAGGGGGGAAATAATTTTACTTCTCCAAATCTTCATTCTTTCAATTAGTCCTCGTGATCCTCAAAAGGATCCCTAAGTTGTTCATAGGGTTTCCCAAAGGCATTGTATAGGGCATAACCAGTAAATCTCACAAGTAAACAAGATATGGAGATGGTGACTAAAGTTACAGTTTCCATTATTAGGTGATCCCAATATAATGGTATGTTTACCATATAATAACAAAGTGAACAGATCTAAGCCAATACAATAGTGTCTATGGATACACAAACCATTAATGATACTTCCAAAACCACGCCAAGATCAACTGGTGTAGGAAGGTCCTTAAAACCGCTTAATTCAGAATATGGTAAAGTAGCTCCTAGATGGGGAACTACTCCTCTTATGGGTTTTACAATGGCTCTATTTGTAGTATTCTTATCTATTATCTTGAAGATTGATAATTCTTTCATTTTATTGGATGGGATCCTGGTTAGTTGGGGCTAGAGGAACTCCAAAATCCCCCCGACGAGATTAGCTCTTGAACAACAACAACAAAAAACAAAGAACTGAGGGATCCAAACCCAGACCAAATAGGGGATTTTAGTTTTTAGCTTATCTTGTTCCAATAGTTTGATCATGTAATTACTTTTCTCTAAGGATTTTTGGAATATGGGTGTGTGACTTGTTGAAATCAATCCATATTTATAGTGCAGAAGACTGATATGTTATCTTCATAAAGATGGTCCTACCTTGTTGGATATTGAATTGATAGAATATTGAATCTCTAGAGCACAAGGTCTATCATAGATATGTTCTGGGAAGATCTTAACTATGGTTTGTACCTATTATTTCCTCGTAACCAGGCTTCCAATAAAGAATTTGAAAGAGGTATTTCCTATAAGAAATCAAAGGATCTATCCCCTCTCATAATTATGCTGATTATGACCAAAGAATGATATAGTATCTGATTTCTCTTAGTTAGCATATTTTGTCGGATGAGCGAAAATGAAAAGGTTATTACCTAGAGAACCTTTTGGGGATTTGATAAAATCATCGGGGTCTAATTGAAATCTTAGGTTTGGATTGATTCATCTATTGATATCTCGAAAAGATAATTCCTATCAATCGTCTATATTAGTTCTTTTCTAGGGAACTTATATCACATGAATAGAGTAAAAGATCGTTCAAAGGGCCTATAGTGATTTATCATAGGGATGAGCCAACTTGAAATTTTGGCACTATTTGAAATTTTGGCACAATAGAGTCTTCCAATAGAAATGTTGGATTGATTTGAATCATCCTCATTTCCCCATCCGGTCAAGCAACGAACCATCAAGTATCTCGATATTTTCCCCAATTGATATATTTGTGTCCAAAAGAATTTGTGTGTTCTTGTTCAAGCCGTATGAAGGGAAATTCTCATGTACGGTTTTCAGAGGGGGAATTGAATTTTACCTATCTCAATAAAATATACTATCGGTTCGAAGAGAGCCTCGAGATTCAGGTGACTGCGGATGATATCACCAGTAAATATGTTCCTCCTCATGCCAATATATTTTATTGTCTAGGGGGGATCACACTTACCTGTTTTTTAGTACAAGTAGCTACTGGTTTTGCTATGACTTTTTACTATCTTCTGACCGTTACAGAAGATTTTTCCTTTGTTCAATACCTAATGACCGACGATCACTTTGGTTGGTTAATCTGATCAATCCATCGATGGTCGGCAAGTATGATGGTTCTAATGATGATCCTGCACGTATTTTGTGTTTATCTTAGAGGTGGATTCAAAAAACCCTGTGAATTCACTTGGGTCATGGGTGTAATTTTGGCTGTGCCGACCGTATATTTCATTGTAACTGGTTATTCTTTGCCCTGGGATCAAATTGGTTATTGGGTAGTGAAAATTGTGACTGGTGTGCTTGAGGCTATTTCTGTAATAGGATCTCCTTTGGTAGAGTTATTACGCAGAAATGTTAGCGTGGGTCAATCTACCTTGACACGTTTTTATAGTTTACACACTTTCATATTACCCCTTCTTACTGCTGTATTTATGCCAATGCACTTTCTAATGATCCGTAAGAAGGGTATTCCAAGTCCTTTATAGAGAGAAAAGATAGATTATCTCTATTCTTTCTACCTTTACAGGATTTCTAGGGCTTATCCCTATGTACGGACTCACTTACTTCTGTTGTTCCCTATGTATGATTACTACTTCTATTTTATGGACTTAATGGATACCGAGAGTAGGAGCAATAGCAGGATGAGCGATCGGTACCCTGGATTTCTATATAATCTCGCTACGAATTTCATACCCCGGGTTACCCTACTGGAAATGAAGTGGAATAGTTACCTTATGGATGGATTTAGGGGAACGGTTACTACAGAGGAGAGGGAGCTGATAGAATGTACTAACAGCTCCCTTTGCAGTGTCATCCCTTGTGATTTATGTATGGTTAATGCCCATGTCATTTTAAGGGGAAGTTGTGTATGCCCCCCCCCCTTTTGACATGTACAATTGGCGCATAAGTGGGGTTTTTTGGATCACACAAAGCCCCAATGTATTTGTTGAATTCCAAAACCATAAAGCTTGACAGTTAGGGTGGCTTATAGATTGAGTTATAGAAAATGGTAATAACCTAACCAAGAGATCCATTTACAAGGCTTGTTGAAGTCCATAAGTTTAATGTTAACATCACTTTTTGGCAAGTGCAATGCAAGAATGGGAGCTCAAATTGTTCTTCTTGAGACGATGTTGAACCTTAGCTCATGGTGCGCTTTGCATTACAATGTGCCATTGGCCTATTTTAAAATTTCAACATCTATTTATTGTGAAATGTGACTAAATTGTTGGTTGGAGATAAATGCATAAAAGTTTGGAATGTTCTTTGTTCTTCTTGAGAAAGGAAAGAGATGGTTCTAGACATGAGAAGGTTCCAATCCTCTAAAAGAGGATCTACATTTCTAATGTTTTGAATCATGTTCATGAAGGTGACCGGTGTTAGGGCTACCCCTTGTTTCCAAAAGATAGTTTCAAGGGTGGCAACTGTGTTAAAGTTTCAAGGGTGGAAACTGTGTTAAAGTTTCAAGCGTGGCAATTGTGTTAAACGTTGAAATATTGTAACTTCGAAATTCTACCTAAGAGAGAGTGTTAAATAATATTGTTATATTATATTTATTAATTAGGCCCTATTGTGCCTTTCTAAAAGTCGGCCCTTTTGTGCCTTGACAATTAAATGTAAATTAAGATGGTAAAGTGACAGGTCAAACTAGACCTAATTTTAGGTTGGCCAGACCACTATTTATAAGGGAGGCCAGTGCCTCATTTGTACACTCACCAACTAGCTCTGTAGTGCGCAAGTCTTGGAGGAGAACCTACTGCAATTGGGGGTGATGTCAAGGAGGGCTTTGGTCTGTCTTGGTATCTCCTGGTTGACTAGTGTGCTACTCTTTCCTAGTGAAGGAGTAGAGGAGGATCTTCTACTTTGTTTCTGGTTTATCTATATTAAGGAAGTTTTGCTAGGTTTTCTTCCCCATAAGAGTTTCCAAAGATAATCTGTGTGTCTATTGTTTCTGTGTTTGCCTCTCTTTCAGTGATCTTATTTATGCAACTAATGTGCTAAATGATTATAATAATAAAGAAGAATCGCAACTGCTAGTTGTATAAATGAAAAATCAACATGGTACCAGAGCAGGCATGAAAGAGACCAACTCACACTTTATAAGAAGTGACTAGCCTTAGCGCACCCTCTCCAAAATCTTGTTTTCAGTATTGTCATTGCTGCAGAATTAAGGAATTAAGGTTTTTGCATAAACCTTAAGTGTGAAATTTTCCATGTTTTAGGAGGACGTTGGGGAAAGTAACCACATCTAGGAGCTCTCCCTAGGAGGGCACATCTATTCCCTGGATCATAATTCTAAAATTTGAAGTTTGAAAAATCAGGGTTTCCTCATAAAACCCTAAGTTGTAGTTGCAGTTCTAGTTCCATCGTGCCAATTCATAAAAGTAGTTGTAGTGAAAGTCTTTTTTGAAGTGTTGGGACTGATTTTTATTGTCCTGGTGCGCGTTACCCTAGAAAATATCAAGCTAACTTTAAGTTACAATATGAAGCACCTTTGAAGTTTTAAAGGTTTGTTATTGCTTATGGTTGTTGTCGGATGGTTCGGATGGTGCCACTACTTGGTAATACTGTCAGAGGTATGTAGTTACATATGGTCAAATTGTATCATTATTCTAAAGGCTATTTGCAAGAGAAATGATCTTTTGTCTAAACAACAATCGTAGATCCAAAAGGATCTCAGATCCAACACATTCAGAGGAACAATGCACCCCAAGTTTGATTAATTTGATATGCCTATATTTGTTATGGAATTATTGTGATGTTATGAACATCTAGGTTGTATTTTGATTTGTTGAAGTCATGACTATCATACTAATAATTGGTCAAAATTAAAGTCAAGGTATTAGATTGATTAAAGTTGAGATTATAGAGTTTATTCTCTAACCCAATTTTCTGTCAAGAAAACATATTATCTTAGTAAAGAGGACAAGTTCAAGAAAATACTTGTCATCTTGAGTGAAGGAGACTCGAAAGAAAAACACCACACTCATTCTTGACGACAAGACTCAAGGTTCCATGTTTGATTGATTAAATTGATAAGATTCAAATTTACACATATCAAGTTTTATAACTACTAGACACTATAGTTGTGATAGCAATCTTTGAAAAGTTTTATGATTGAATACTTGATAGCATGTGAGCACTATTGTCGGATGGTTCGGATGGTGCCACTACCTGGTAATACTGTCAGAGGTATGTAGTTACATATGTTCAAATTGTATCATTATTCTAAAGGCTATTTGCAAGAGAAATGATCTTTTTTCTAAACAACAATCGTAGATCCAGAAGGATCTCAGATCCAACACACTCAGAGGAACAATGCACCCCAGTTTTGAATAATTTGATATGCCTCTATTTTTTATGGCATTATTGTGATCTTATGAACATCTAGGTTGTATTTTGATTTGTTAAAGTTATGACTATCATACTAATAATTGGTCAAAATTAAAGTCAAGGTATTAGATTGATTAAAGTTGAGATTATAGAGTTTATTCTCTAACCCAATTTTTTGTCAAGAAAACATATTATCTTAGTAAATAGGACAAGTTGAAGAAAATACTTGTCATATTGAGTGAAGGAGACTCGGAAGAAAAACAACACACTCATTCTTGACGACAATACTCAAGGTTCCAGGTTTGATTGATTAAATTGATAAGATTCAAATTTACATGTATCAAGTTTTATAACTGCTAGACACTATAGTTGTGATAGCAATCTTTGAAAAGTTTTATTATTGAATACTTGATAGCATGTGAGTGTTAATATTATGGTAGTTGTGGGAGGTATTTACCTCCACGTGTGAACTTGACGAGAATAGAAGACTCTGAGAAGCAAGAGAAACCCTAATGAGTTGGCTAATAACCCTAGAAGCCTTGTCAGCTCAAGAAGATAATTTATATTAGGTTATTAGCCTCTAAGAGAAGAAGTCGGACAGAATAAATAATAATATATTGAACAAACACATATCTAGAAGGAGAAGTCAGCCCCAACAAATCTGGCAGAACCAATATAAATACAGGGCACCAGTTCTCATTTGACAGCATCTCAAAATTGCAGTTCCCAGTTTGGTGCGCACTGCAGTTACAGTCTTGTGCGCAGGTTTGGAGGAGAGTTGTTGTTGCAGCTGTAGCAGCAACAAGTTTTCAGTATTGGCTTGAATATCTCTTGGCTAGGATTTGGACTATCTGATCAGCTTTTTGTGATGCGTTATCCTTAGGGAATGATGTGCTACCCTTTGTTTGGCTATATAGCCTAGGGTTTGCTTTCGGAGGAATTCTTAGTCAAGGTTAAGGTGCTCAGAGGGAGGCTTCAGCCTATGGTTGGGTGACGAAGGTATCATCAATGGTAAAATGAGCACACCATATTCTATATTCTAAAATATTATGGGCCCACACCCCTTCAGTCAGCCTAAAATGTTGGCAGGAAACATAGCCACTAGACATTGAGCTCGTTGAGGAACTGTCGCTAGGGTTACTAGCATGAGCAATTTCCAAAAGCACTGCAGCTAGGGTTACTAGCAGAAGCACTTGCAGAAACCCTAAACCTCTTGTCGAGGCACCTTAAGTGACGATATTGACCTAATCTCCAGATAGATCAGTGCGCCCTAGCCCAGCACATCTCCTGGTACTCTCAAAAGGCCAAGACGTGAAGTTTGCATTTCTGGTCAAATCTAGGGTTTGACCAAGTCAAGCAAGCCATGATGAACTCTATGAAGTCTGAGAACAAGCTAGATTGTTATTAGACTAATTGGTAGGTCCAGACACTAACAGATCTCCCTAGATCCACCTGGATCTAGAACAAAACATGACAGGACATGATTCTTTCCCTAAGTTATGACCATTGAATTAGCTAGTAGGGATGAACAAGTAACATACCTTTGTATCGCTTCCTAGGGTCTTTGTTGCTCCTGCTTCGCTCTGGTTCTCTCGTGAGGTCAAGACCAAGACAACACAAACCAACCAAAGTGAAGAT
>SNQJ01S0034004.1:62164-79510 GCA_010110895.2 Picea sitchensis | reverse complement strand
ACAACTCACTTGCTCATTCTCTTATGAGGCAAGCTGCAATTACAAGTTGGAGAGAGGAGAAGAAGAGTGGCACATCTCTTGGGGAGGACTTTCTGTATTGGTTTGAGTTATCTCTTGAACATTGTATAAGCTATTTATGATAATGAAGTTTTTGCTGGGTTTTCTTCCCCTAGAGGGTTTCCTAGGATAAATGTTGTGTCTCTTGTGAATGTGTATTTCTCAGTGATCTTGTTCCTATTATGCTCTTATCTTATGAAATGCAAAGAACTATAATAACGGCATAAACATTAACATAAAGATTGCAGTTAGAACTAACATCCTCTCTCTCAAAGCAATTTTATTACTTCTCTAACTCTAACTCTAGAAAACTAATGATATTTATTGTTGTTGTTATAAAAATTTGCTACAACCACTGTGGTTTTCTTTAATTGTTGCATATTTACTTGGAAAAGTGGCCTAAGATACTCAAAATTTAAATCTAGCAATTGGATGTTGTTGCATATGTTAAAGGCTTAATTTCCATGCTCAATTACTATGTTTTTGGGTAAATTTTCTTGTTGTTGTTGCAAAAGATTGATTTTCGTTATACATTGTCTTACTGTTGTAATTTTCTACAACAATTGGATTTATTATCTATCTAGTGTCTAAGAGGTCATTTATGAGCCACATAACTTGGTAATTGTCTATATTATGCCCCAAATTGTTTATTGCCTTGTATAGGTGAACCGATTACCTTGTTACCTTTCTTACCTCTCTTACCTCTCCCAGACCTAGACCTAATTGTTATGACCCAAGGGGGGCATATAGATGGCTAAATGTATATGATATGATCCCAATGGGGGGCATATATGGGCCTAAATGTACATGTAATATGTAAATACATATGTAATAAGGTCGACCTAATGGTAAAGGGGCCTCATGTGAAAGTGTGAATAGGTATAAATAGAGGTCATGTATTCATTATTGTGACAAGTGGAATTGTGAAGTATGAATGGTATTTGGTTATTTGGAGGGGGTTCCCTTATTCTTTAAGGAGTTATTGTGTAACTTATCTATATTGGAGTTGTGCTCCACGCTCACATTCTGTACATGGTGTGTACTTCTGGTTTATTCTAATAATTTGAGCATTTTGGTTCATTGCATGATGCAAACATTTTTATAGGCACAAGGATTTGATGTTTGGCAGTCAATAATAGATGGATATGTAGAACCAACCACTCCCCCTACTGACAAAGATGGGAAGAAACTCAATGAAAACGATTCAAAATCTAAAGGCACCATTATGAACAATTTGGGTGATTCTGTATTTGTCAAAATTATTCATTGCAAGACGGCAAAGGATATTTGGGATAAAATTCAAAATATTTACGAAGGTGACACCAAAGTCAAGGGAGCTAAGCTTCAAACCCTTAGAGCTAAGTTTGATTACGACCAAACGGGGGCATATATATAGCTAAATGTATATGATATGACCCCAATGGGGGGCATATATGGGCCTCAATGTAGATGTAATGTGTAAATACGTATGTAATAAGGTCAACCTAATGGTAAAGGGGCCTCATGTGCAAGTGTGAATAGGTATATATAGAGGTCATGTATTCATTATTGTGACAGGTGGAATTGTGAAGTATGAATGGTATTTGGTTATTTGGAGGGGGTTCCCCTATTCTTTAAGGAGTTATTGGGTAACTTATATATATTGGATTTGCGCTCCATGCTCACATTCTGTACATGGTGTGTACTTCTGTTTTATTCTGATAATTTAAGCATTTTGGTTCATTACATTTGGTATCAGAGCACCAATCCTAGGGTTTTGCTTCCTCAAGAAATTCATCTTAGAAATTTCGTTATAACTTTTTTTCTAGGATGCTTAAGACCGTGAAAATTGGAAGTTTTTCAGAAGAAATATCAAGGTATTTGTGGTAAAAAATTCATCTTTTGGGTCGTCATACTTACGAAGATACACCTTGTGGAAGATATGGTATTTGACTAGTCCTATTAACTAGTCTCAAACAATTGTTCCGGGTAAAATAGTCATATCTGCTTCAGCAAGGATCCAAATTGTGTGAGACCTATTGCATTATGGACAATCTGTAGTATTTCTAGTACAATTTTCATCATTTGATATTTTATTATTGTGCACGGGGCACACTGTACAAGTTCGCTCTCCTGAAAGGGCCAAAAATCAACAAGGTGTGGGGAAGTTACCATAACTTCCACTTGGCACATCCAATTTTGGTCAGAACTGTGGTATTACAAAGAAGACATTTCATAGGAATACATGTTGAAATTGTAGAGATACATCGGAAGGAAGGTCATCTAGGAGGATAGACTCCCAATCAAGGTTTCAAAGGTATGTTCACTTAAAACTATCATAAGTTTTGATTGGAATGTCTAATTGAGTTGTTTCAAAAGATGTTTGAAAGATAAAACATAGAAGAACATATTGGAACAACAATTCTAACTATTTGAGATCATTTGAGGTTGTGATTTGAAGGTTGGGATTAAACCTCACTTAAGAACCAATGACAATACATAAATTTACAGGAAATGAAGATAAAGATGAAATCAATCACGTGGAATGGTTAAGGATGGTAAAAGAACATTGTAAGGCTCCTTTTCAAGCAAGCCTTAATTTTGATGGTGAAGCATATAAGTGGTGGAGAAACCTTGGTCAAGATACCAGACTCTACTCCACATGGGAAGAATTTGAAAAACCCTTCTTAGATAAATGGATTAGAGATACAAAAATGGAGGAATTGTATAAAATTCAAGATGAATTAAAATAAGCAAATGAAGAGATTAAGAAGAAGGGTGAGGAACTATCTAAGATAATATCCCTTAATGAATCATTCATTAAGGAGGTTAATAACCTAAAGCAAGAAAATACTAGCAAAGGCAAGTGGGAAAAAGATGAATCAAAGCAAGATTTGAAAAAGAAAGATGAAGAGATATGTAGATTACAAAGCCATAATAAAAAACTCTTGGACGAGGTTAAGAGATTGAAAGAAGTTTTTTTTTTTGTCAAAATAAAGAAGACAAAAGAATCTTGGATGAAGAATCTGCCAAAAGAATTGAAGAGAAAATTTGCAAGAAGGTTGAAGAATCCCTAAATACCGATGAGGTAAAATCATAAATGCGATCCAGAATTGAAGAAGGGTGTCAAAATTTGATAAATGGGGTGACATTGCAGCTTCAAAAGGAGAAATAATACAATATTCAAGAAGGTCACCAGAAGATACTTGAAGAAGTTGAACTCCATCTAGAGGATGTGCATGCCAAATATGATGGTATTATCTCCAAGGCTAGAACAATCAAAGAGCAAACAAAGAAGATAGAGGATTCCATTGTCTCTGAAAAGAATTTAGATGAAATACACATGCAGAGTGAAGAAAAATCATCAAAAGTGGAACCATATCAACACCCTCATTACCAGGAAACATTTAAAGGAATACAAGAAGGTCAATTTCAACATTATGAAGGAAGAAGATGGAATACTTGTCAATATTCATGGAACAAGGAATCACAAAACCACTCTTCAACAAGCTATTATAAGAGACCAATAACCGCTACAAATTGGAGAAGGTACAACAAAAATACATGGAATCAAAAGAAAGAAAATTATGCAACAACTAGACACCAAGGATTAAGACCAAAAATAATTGATTTTGGATGGATAGATCATCAACAATGGAATAATGAAATCAGGAACATAAGAAAATCATATTACTTGGTTTCATCACATGTGAAGCCTTTAATTGCAAAGCTTCGAGGACAAAGATTTTTGAAGGAGGGTACTATGTTATGACCCAAGGGGGGCATATATATGGCTAAATGTATATGATATGATCCCAAGGGGGGGCATATATGGGCCTAAATGTACATGTAATGTGTAAATACATATGTAATAAGGTCAACCTAATGGTAAAGAGGTCTCATGTGCAAGTGTGAATAGGTATATATAAAGGTCATGTATTCATTATTGTGACAGGTGGAATTGTGAAGTATGAATGGTATTTGGTTATTTGGAGGGGATTCCCCTATTCTTTAAGGAGTTATTGTGTAACTTATCTATATTGGAGTTGTGCTCCACGCTCAAATTGTCAAGATCTGTTCTTTCTTCTAAGGCTGATATCTTAGGATCAAATATTATAGGTAGATATCTTAGAACCTTTTGAGCGACCATTGACTCATCAACTTCTTCTTTTAGTCCTCTAATAGTGTTCATAGTTTCATCAACTTGTAGAAAGTAGGTTACAATTTTTTCAAATGTAATGAGCCCTAGGATCGATGCTCTGATACCAAATGTAATGAACCAAAATGCTTAAATTATCATAATAAACTAGTAGTACACACCATGTACATAATGTGAGCGTGGAGCACAACTCCAATATAGATAAGTTACACAATAACTCCTTAAATAATAGGGGAACCCCCTCCAAATAACCAAATACCATTCATACTTCACAATTCCACTTGTCACAATAATGAATACATGACCTCTATATATACCTATTCACACTTGCACATGAGGCCCCTTTACCATTAGGCCGACCTTATTACATATGTATTTACACATTACATGTACCTTTAGGCCCATATATGCCCCCCCTTGGGGTCATATCATATACATTTAGCCATATATATGCCCCCCTTGGGTCATAACACTAACCCACAAAGGTGACCAAGATAGGGCGTTGTATGCTTGACTAATCTTACTATTTGATCCCTTGAAGTTACCATGGAAGCCTCCCTTTCTGAGGTCCTATGAGGCTGCCACCTAAGGTCTTTCCTTGACCTTAGTATGGCTCTAATTTTCAACTGTATGGTTGTCTTCTTTTGTTGTTTTAGGACAGCAAATAGTCATCCAACTTTCTACTCAATGTTTTGATGGTTAAGTGCTCTTTTAAGGTGCCCTTACAAATGTTTTACTTACTCAATGTTAGCACATGCAATATAACTTAAAAAACATAACACTACCTCTAGATATTTTAACTTTAAAATGTTGATCTACACTTCTAAGCATGCATAAATNCTAAGCATGCATAAATTTGACACATAGATTTTTGGTCAACATGACCCTGGAAAAAACTCCCCATGGGGAAAACCAGTTTGGAGCATATATATATAGAAAGCCTCAAAGAAAAATGTACAACACAGGAAACATAAACAAGTGAACCTGGTACAATAACAACCACTCTCTGGTGCCTTGGAGTTCCTTGAAGAATTTCCCACAAGCCTTGTGAAGTAAGGTGCCCCTTGCCTTGGTGAACCTTCTTCCTCTTGCTTGCCTTTATCTTTATCCTAATCCTTTTCTCTGAGATTTTCTTTACCACTACGATGCTTTGATTCTTTACCCACTTGAATGTTGAAAGACCCTTGCCATTTCCCTTGAAGCTTGCGCCTTCTCTCTCAAAGTGCGCCCTCCTCCAAGATGTGGTGTGCACCTCCTCTTTGGTGCGCCCTCTCCTCTAGAAAATGATCTCCCAATGTATGCTCCCTTAGTCTCCTCACTAAGGATCCCTCTCAACAATAGATCACACCCTCACACAACTCCCTCATGAAATGGGTGTGCCTCTCCTCAAGGAAATGTGCCAATGCTTCTCCAAGTGCACCCTCAACAAATGAATGCGCCCACACTCAAGTATGAGCCTCCTCCTCCAAGATATGGCGCCCTCACTAACTCAATGAAAAAACCCTCATGCAAGTGTGCCCCTATCTCCTCAAGAAATGTGCCCTTGCTTCTCTTCCTCCTCTCCAAAACTCACAAGTGAAGAATGAATCTCAAAATGCACTATACCCTCACTTTAGCCTCCTTTGGCCAATCCCTAATAGATCAATGGCCTAGATCCAATCTAGCCAAGTCTAATCAATGTGTGATATCTCATCCAAAAATATCAGTAAGGAAACCCACTTTCCTTAGTTGCTTTATGTCTATTAATTCACCCACATTGTGAATTAATTGTCACTTTAATACTTAAGTGACATATTTCACTTTTGACTTAAATCTCCTAAGTCAAAGTGAAATTAGAATCATGAAGTAAAGTACAAGGGTAATAGTCATCCCCCTTTGTGCTTAGAGACTCATAAGCACACGGGGACCACTTTCCAAGGTACCCAAATCCCAACAAATTCCACTTGTCACAATAATGAATACATGACCTCTATATATACCTATTCACACTTGCACATGAGGCCCCTTTACCATTAGGCCAACCTTATTACATATGTATTTACACATTACATGTACCTTTAGGCCCATATATGCCCCCCCTTGGGGTCATATCATATACATTTAGCCATATATATCCCCCCCTTGGGTCATAACACTAACCCACAAAGGTGACCAAGATAGGGCATTGTAGGCTCAACTAATCTTACTATTTGATCCCTTGAAGTTACCAAGGAAGCCTCCCTTTTGGTGGATCTTCTTCCATCACTAAAACGAGGGAACTATCTACTTAGGTGACAATGGTAGAAACTTCCAATTGTTATACAAGATTGGGATCTTGTGGAGGGATTTGCATAGGTACAAATTCTATGATAACAATGTTGATGAGGATTAGAATTTTAGGTTTGTATCATTAAAGTGATCAAGTCAAGTTTTTCAATTCATATATGAAAAACATCAAATCAAGGCAATTATTGAGAATATTCCTACACAATCCTTCCATTTTATGGAAATTTGGAAGGAAAGCAAAGATCAATATTTGACATTATTCTTTGGCATCATACATCTGGAGGTGTTTTTAAGTTAATGTGTATGATAATTTAGGGGTTTTTAATTGCTAGAAAGTCGTACCTTATTAGGGATATACAAGAAGCACTACATATTGGAACTTTTCCTGCAAGGAATCTAGTGCTTCTTCTTACTCCCACTGGAGTTGCAACATTCATTTATGCAAATCAACTATGCACTTTGTGCTTCACGCTCTCATCAAGGAACTAACAATTTTTTCAAGCACCCCTTTGATCTCCTTTCAAGAGTATAAGAGACGAATTACATATAATGCTAATAGATAAAATGATTTTTATTGGGTAGAAATTGTTGACAATGATTAGAGTTCGACTTCGACAAACATACCTTGAATGTTGGGACGTTCCTTTTAGGGGCATGGCATGGAAATTATGCTAGTTAGAGATTTGGGTCATCTAACACCAATTATGGATAGACAACTTATGCAATTTGAGGTATAATTCTAAGAATTGTGGATGTTGTTCAACGTAGTTGTCACAACCTAGACAATTACTTAGGGAAATTGGCCACAACCCCTAATAAGAATGCTTATGTGAATTGTTAACAAATGTTAAAATCACAATTCCCACAATTAGAATGATTTGTGTTTGCATATGCCTTGAATAGATGGTGAACTTGACTATTCCACCAAATAGTCATTTTACAGTTCAATGCACTTATTCACGACCAATGACTATCCACCATCACAATTAACATTAGTTGTCACACATGAATCAACATATTCCATGTAGCATCACATTGTCTCATCAACAAATAAACACATATGACATTGAACAATAAGATGTCAAACTACTTATGGTAGTGAATACTAAAATGATGCTCACATCAAACTTATGAACTCAGTATGATATGATCTTATATATGATACACTTGATGTTAATGTAAAGTCATCTTACTATGTATGTGTATTTACTCCCATAATGAACATTAAAAGAGATAGTTATAATATATTGTAACATTGTCTTATGTCACAATTGATAAAGTAAATCAACAAATGTGGCTATTACACAACATTACAATAATCCTAACACATCCTAACACGAGGCATTGTTATTAAGATTAAAATCCAAAAACTTCACCACCATATTATTCATCATACATTTTAGTGAAATTGAACAACTATATCATACATTTTGGTGAAATTCAACAGCTATATCGACCCTACGATGCCTATGTTAGTTCCAACACCTCATGTTCAAAGACACTCAATATTGTCGATGGCACCACATTAGTTATTCACAAATACCAGGGATTGACCTTGAGTAAAGCACAATTGATTTAATGGCTTGAACTTCATTAGGATATTCTAAGTAAAATAGTTTAGTGGTTTGAGATTTCTACGTACACGTTTTTGGTAATATTATAATCATAACTTCAAGCTTGGGGCAAGTATAGTTGAGGAAGGGTGAATAAGTGATTGAGAACTAAATTGTGGTTTTGTTTAACTGTTTTAAGAAATGTTTTTTTTAATCATTATTTTTTGTTTTTTAAAATCCATTTTTGAATACAGAAATAATCACTCAAATCTACAGATCAAGTCTGTAGATCTAACAATTTCTCCCAGGATTTCAGACAAATATGCCCCCAAAATATCACCAAAAAAAAATCATTTCATAAAACGTTTAAACTACCACCTAAATTGTAATAAGTTTTTCCACTTCCTAAAAAAATAATAATTATTAATAAAAACCACTTCATTTTTAACCAAAACAGGATTATTAAGATTATTAAAATGGAACGTGCAGTTTCGTAATTCTCAAGTAAAACGTATACAACTGAGAATCAAACATGGTTGGTAGACTCCAGTCGCTGGAACATAGCCCAACCGAAATAATCACTTTCTTTTTTCAGAAAAAGCAAAGCTGGAGACAAATTCTTTGCTTGCCTTGAACGTTATAACTTGGGCAATTCAATCGAGACATCATGAAGGAAGGAATAGTTGGCTCTTTATTTTAAATTATAAAGGATGTTGATCACCAGGCAACTCCACAAGTTTTAATAAGGCAGTTTGGTTTTTCAACGGTCAGTCGGCTCTTTCTCTTTCTCTGCCCGTTCGCCCGAGTTCAGAAGTCCTTAGGTTTTAAAAGTCCAATTCAAGCTCTGTAAATCCCAAGTGCCCTACAGAGGCGAAAACCCTACGTTTGGGTGATTATAAATCTGTGGAGACAATCAGATCTGCTGCACAACAACATGGCTGGACCTGCCATGCATTTTACATGCATATTCGCCACTAGCGCAGCTGTTACAATGGCTGCCTGCGCCATAAACTCGGCCTTTTCGAATAACAATCAGGTAACATAAATGAGTATTTGTTTATAGGATAAACAAGACAATTAATTAACTTTATAGATTCTATAAATTACTCATTTTCTATAGATTAAAGTTGGTCTATTATATTTTGGATCTTATACTTTGGATCTTGAAGTAAAACTGACTGTTTTTAGTTAAGGAAATAAGTTAACTACCCAAAAGTATTTGGTAGGGTAGAAATCTGAATCTTACTTATCATTAATGGGTTATTTCAGGTGGTCTGGTTTTTCTTGAATAAGGGTGATGAATAAACCAGTTTTCCCCCATAGTAACCAATAATAACTGTCCTCCGTGCTGGTTAACAACTGAATTATAATAATTTGTCAGCTTTCAAAAAAAATTAATCAAATATAATAATAAAAATAAATCATGATAGATTGTAATTATGATAAGAGTTTATCATAATTAATCTAAGTTCAATTCTCAATGTATTCTAATATGAATTGTATTTCAAAATCTGTTAAACAACATGTCGGTAAGATTTTTTTAAATGTTTCCTTCTGTGGCTAACATCCTCCATTTATAAAGTGGGATTCTGCTTACACTGTGCAACCACCTGACTTGATTGGTGTGCGTTTTGTCGAGCTGATAATTCTGTGTTTTTGACATGAACAGAAGGCTTATGAAGTCTATGGGGATAGTGGAAAACGCCAGTGGAATCTGAGAATGTTGAAAGGCATGGCGCTGGATATGGGGAAGGGCTCCAAGCATATAAAAATTTCACCAGAATTCGATGGCCTTCAATGTTTTGAAACGCTCCAGTGGTCGCCCAGACATTGAAAGAAAAATAAGGGGAAAACGAAGCAGCCTTTTGCTTTTGTTTTAACATGATTTCATCTTTTCATATGAATTTGAAGTGTTTTATACTAAACTATCACGTTATCACAATTACTGCAAATCTGACAGATTTCGGGAGATCATTTTGGCCTTTTCTTTGAAAGAAACTATGGTTTCCTAGAATACTCACAATTACAGATAAACCAATTCCTAGAATACTCGCAAACTATGGTTTCCTAGAACACTTCAAAGACGAAGACGATTAAAAAAGAAAACAAATCAATATTTGTCTTTTAGGAATCTTGTATTTTTATTGCTCAAGGGTGAATTACAATAGTTAAATATAGGCTTACAACCATTTCCTCACACTCATCTCATATATATGGTATCTATCAAACAGTTACACAAACTGATCAAACAATTAAGCATGTCCATATTTTATTTTTAGCTAATTTGGTTCAGCTAACTGCACAATAGTAAGAACCAAGAAATCTGTCCATATCTCAATAATCGAGGGAAAATAGTTGGCACGTTACAACAATCTCCACCTTGACAAGAATTTACTCATGCCCAAATTTATTCATCACCTTTCGTGCAAGCCAAGAGAAGCCAAACACCACAACAACTTCTCTAACAATATTGGTTTCATGAATGTGTCTGCACAATTTTCTTTTGTATGGAATTTTTCAGAGCCACTCCACCTTCATCATTGTCTTACAAAATGATATTTAATAGGAATATGCTTTGTCTTACTGTGATAAGTTGGATTTTTAGCCCAGTGAATAGCAATTTGACTATCGCAGAATAGTTTCACCTTGGCCTGCATCCTTCCAAACTCACCCAACATACCTTTTAACCAAATTGCTTCCTTGCAAGCATGAGAGGCAACTATATATTATGCTTGAGTAGTGGATAAAGCAACTATGTTTTAAAGCTTTGACATCCAACTAACATGTCCACTGCAAGAGTAAAGACATATCCTAAAGTTGATTTCCTTTTGTCCAAGTCACCTCATGCAAAATATGATTTGACATAACCACAAACTAATTCACTGCAACTGTCATTATAGGTGATATAATAGTTACTTGTGCCCCTTGTTGATATTATGGTAGCTGCACGAGGTATTAACCTCTACATGTAACCTTTAACGAGTCTAGAATATTCCCAAAAGCAAGAGAAACCCTAGAAGGTTAGGAAATAACCTTAGAAGACAAGTCAACTCAAGATAATAATTTATATTAAATTATTATCCTCCAGAAGTAGAAATTGGAAAACAAGAGGGCGATAGAGCTCATTTGTCACACTTACTCTCACAACTGCATAAGGACAAGTGGTGCGCATGACTGGAGGAGAGATGTAGTTGCTACAATGGTGACTTGGTCTTTGGTTATGGTTGGACTTTCTGCTTGGTTATGGTTTGGACTTTCTGCTAGGTACGCTAGCTCTGAAGAGAGGTATGCTACCTTGGTTGGCTATTGGTTCTAGGGTTTGCTTTCATAATTATTCTGTCTGTCAAGGTTAAGGTGCTCGGGGGTGGCATTTGTGCCTATGGTTGGGTGACAATATTGAGATATTGTCTACGGTGAAACGAGCACACCTTTTATTCTAACATGTTATGGGCCCACACTATCTTCAGACAGTCTAACCACTGGAAGGTAGATTGGGAGGATTTGCTCAGTTGCAATCAAAGTTTTGTTGCAGCAACGAAACTTTGACCCTCGTGTTGAGGCACCTTAAGCGAAGCGCTTGACCTAATTCATGGATAACCTAGTGCACCCTAGCCTAGTGCATCTCCTGGTACTCTCAGCAAGCCAAAACATCAAGTTTGAAATTTTGGTCAAAGTCAACATTTGACCAAGTCAAAATCTAAGGTTAACCAATCAAAAGTCAAAATGGAAGGCAGTTATGAAGACAAAAGACCTAGCATGAAGAAAGTGTATGTTGTGCCCAAGAGAAATCTACAAAAAGGAACATTATGAGGTTTACCAATCCTCTAGCAACTAAACCTCTGGTCTAACAAAGTCGTTCTAAGATTTAACGTCAGAGTTGGGTAACAAAGGTATGTACCTATACATGTTTTTTTAATTTGTATCATTAGCATGCGTGTGTTTGTGGGCAATGTACGAGGGATCTTGTCCAAAGCAGTGATCTTGGATTCAGTACATTCAGAAGATCAACACACTCTCCAAGTTTGACTTGATATATCCCTGGTTGTTATGACATTATGAACTTCTAGTCAAAGTTATAAGCCGACTTCAATCAAAATATTATAAGGTTGAGATCGTATTCTCTAACTTATTTTTCTGTCAAGAAAGCATATTGTTTTAAGTTTAAAGGATAGGTCGGAAAGGATACTTGTCCCAGAAGAAAAAAAAATTCAAGTGGAACAATAACAAGACTCCATGTTTGCATATCAAGTTTGACATCCTTGTTATTGTCACTTAAGTGAGTATTGATAAGTACTTAGTAGCTTATACTACTCAGTTTACTTATTTGCAAATATGAACTAACACCTACTCTAGGAGATATTTCTTGTTCTTGTTCTAAGACTATATCATCTTAGTAATGCTACCAAGAAACTATCTTTCATATGAAATATGTTGTATCGAAAACATTGTTGTTCTTGTTGTCTCAGGCATGTTATTTCATGAATATGTCTTTCTAGGCTCGTAGCAATTGCCTCTATCCTTGTCCTTATTCTTGTTTTGACTTCCTATCATAAACATATTATCTTGGATCTTTCTTTTGCTTCTTGTCTTGTTCCGGGAAGGCACCCTTGTGAAATATGATGACACACCTTTGATGAACAATCTTTGCAGAAGTTGTCATAGAAGAAGTTTATAAGGATGATGCAATGCTTGCAACAACTTCCAGATGGGAAGCAATCAAAACAAATAGAAACAAACTTAAAAATACTTAGAGGAAGACAGTAATTAAAAGGAAACCAGAACAGGCTTGTGACACTTTGCAGAAAGCAAAGAGAGATGCAATAGACTGAAACATGGACTCTCTCAGATAGAGAGAATTGGTTGAAGAATTCTAGAAACATGCAGTCTCAGAATAAAAACAAGGAAGTTCTAGATATTGCTCATTCAGGCATGAAGCCAAGATTAGGAGAGAGTTAAACCCCAATGATATGGTCCATTGAAGAATCCATGAAGACTTATAAATGGAAGCTTTAATAGATACAAGGTGAGATTCAAGGCTAGAGGGTTCTCCCAGAAGAAGGGAGAAGACTATGATGACAATTTGTTCTAGTAACCAGATATACCTCTACCTGAGACATTCTATCTCTTGCGGTATCCATGGGTTGGAGTTTACATCAAATGGATGTAAATAATGTTCTTCTCAACATAGTAATTGAAGAAGAAGCATATGTAGAGCAACCTCAAGGTTTTGAGGTATACCAGAAAGAGACCCATGAATGCAGATGGAAGAAGATCTTGTATGGATTCAAGCAACTTGGTGCAGAGCTTCTCATGTACAACAGAAGCGTGGTGAAAACTTCCTATGTCAAAGGAAGTGTATCGAAATATTTCTTTAGAAGTCCAGGATAATGGATTGCAAATCCATAGAAAACTCCCATGATGACAGATCTAAAGAAGTTGAGAGACTATGATCCAGTAGACCCATCCCTGTATCGACAATTGAATGGCTCATTGATGTATTTGGAGAATACTCAGCCGGATATTTTCTTTGACGTGAGAATAGTTCCAGGTGGAACCTAACCATGAAAATTGAATAATTGCAAAGAATGACTTGAAATGTCTTCGTGGGACATGTGAATTATATACAACTACATGGATTTATCGATTCAGATTGGGAAGGAAGTGTAGATAACAAAATAAGTGCTTCTTGGATATGTTTCAGTTTGAGCTTTGCCACGATATCATGGGCTAGCAGGAAACAAAAGTTTGTTGCACTCAGCGTTGTAGAAGCAGAGTATATTGCAGCTTGTGCTGCTTGTACAAAAGCAATGTGGCTCTGTAAGATGGTTTATGGACTGTTTGATAAGATGTTGGATTCGACCATGATATATTGTGATAACCAGAGCTGTGTCAAGCTCTCATAGAACCCGATGTTCCATGATAGGTCGAAGCACATTGAGATCAAGTACTATTTTCTACGTGATAAAGTCAGAAGGGGAGAAGTAGTTCTCCAATATATCTCCATTGATGAGCAGATACCATACATTTTGGGTAAAGCCTCTGTCCAAGATGAAAATTTTGTGTACTCATGGAGATGAATTCCTTATTGGAAAGGGAAATGATTACTCCCTAGGTTGGGAGGGAGCATTGATATGTTATTGATATATGGACAATCATTTTCTAGTTTGGAAAATGGTCCAAGTTGGGTAGTCATTTTCTAGTCCAGAAAGTGGTCCAGGAGTTTTGATGGATAGTCATTTTCCAGTTCGGAAAATGGTCCAGAACGGTAGTCATGGATCGATAGATTGCCAATGTACCATATACAACAATTCCCCTTGTGGTCAGTGTGGGGGAATGGTCTAGGACAGTCATTCTGCTTGGAAATCACTCTGAGAAGTCGTCAAGCAAAATGGTCTACCTCTATGGGCAGTCATTCTGCTTGGAAATCACTCTGAGAAGTCGTCAAGCAAAATGGTCTACCTCTATGGGCAGTCATTCTTTCGAAGTTCACAGTTTCGAAGAATGGTCTGATGTAGGAGGTTGGTGCAAGACAAGCATTTCCATAAGTAATGGTTTGGACAGTCATTCCCTAGGGCAGACTCATTCTCTCCAGGTTACACTATGAATCGTGCAGGAATAATGGCCCAATTAGGTTGAATGGTCCAGGTTCAACAATCAGGGACATTCATTCCCTAGGGCAGACTCATTCTCCAGGTTTCACTATGAATCATGCTAGAAGAATGGACCAATTAGGTTGAATGGTCCAAGTTCAACAATCAAGGACAATTATTCTTCTATGCTTGGGAAAAATAGTCGAGACAGCTCATGGCTGATGTTTAAATTTTTTAGGGCAGATGTTCTTCCATATCTCACATATGTGAGTGGAAGAATGTCCCAGATGACTCAGTTTATATCATGAAATTGTTGATGCAGGTTGATATCATATGATATGATTGTTGTGGAGATTGTATGTATCTAGACAATAGTTGTATGCTACTGTGATGGATATGATCCAGTGGTAGTGACTATGTGTCACTGGCTAATAGTCGTGTGCTACTAGGAGTGGTTGTGTACCACTGGATAGTAGTTGTATACTACTATGAATAGACACAGTTGTGTTCTATTGAATGGCATTGTAGAAGTTGTATGCTACTATCTGATTTCCATGGAGACTACCACTAGTGTTGGAGATAATCGCCACCTAGATGGATGGTCAGTGTGTTGATGGACAAACATTCTCCAGGCAGAGAATGGTCCTGTCAAAATGAATTACTAGTGGACAGACATTCTCCCTATGGAGAATGGTCCAGGTTGACAGATTGTTGACATATCATGGACTGGCATTTTTTTCGAGGCACAATTATTATCCCGATCAGGTTGAATAGTCTTCCTCCTAAGGAAATGACGTCCTGATTAGGGTGGTTGATACATAATCGATATTTTCTAAGGCATATGGGTAGAGATTGATCCCTATTGTACATATGACATGATTAGAAAATAGTCTGAGACTGGCATTCCTATATGAATGGTCTCTATAGCCCATAGGGTGGATTTCAGCATTTGTTGGGACAACTATTCTTCTAGGATGTATGTCCGGATTAGAAGAATGGTTCTTGTCTCACTTTGTTGAGTGAGTGACTTATTCAACATCATGCTTGATTAATCAGATGGAGTGTGGCCTTGAGAGATGATGTAGTTGATGCTATTAGATGATACTATTAGTGGTGATGTGGCTCGTAAGTTGATCTGCGTGATCATGAGATATCCTATATTTCTATGATGATGTTACCAGTTGAATGGTATGTTTGTGCTCAAGAACATTGTCTTTAATACCTCCCTATCTAGGAGGGAGTGTTGATATTATGGTAGTTGTGGGAGGTATTAACCTCTACATGTAACCTTTAACGAGTCTAGAATATTCCGGGAAGCAAGAGAAACCCTAGAAGGTTAGGAAATAATATTAGAAGACAAGTCGACTCAAGATAATGATTTATATTAAATTATCATCCTCTAGAAGTAGAAGTCGACCCAATTAGGTCACTTGGAGGACTATAAATAAGAGGGCAGTAGAGCTCATTTGTCACACTTACTCTCACAACTGCATAAGTACAAGTGGTGTGCATGACTGGAGGAGAGATGCAACTGCTACATTGGTGACTTGGTCTTTGGTTATGGTTGGAATTTCTGCTTGGTTATGGTTTGGATTTTCTGCTTGGTACGCTAGCTCTGGAGAGAGGTACATTACCTTGGTTGGCTATTGGTTCTAGGGTTTGCTTCCGAAATTATTCTATCTGTCAAGGTTAAGGTGCTCGGGGGTGGCATTTGTGCCTATGGTTGGGTGACAATATTGAGATATTGTCTACGGTGAAACAAACACACCTTTTATTCTAACACCCCTAAGATACTGAAGCACCCATTTCACTGCTTCCCAATGCTCTTTACTTGGATTTTTCATTTATTTACTGACAACACCAACTGCATGTGAAATATATGGTCTAGTATTTACCATCGCATACATCAAACTTCCTAATGCATTATCATATGGTACACGATACATATACTCATTTTCTTCATCATTACTAGGACATAAACTTGAAAAAAACTCAAAATGGGAAGCCAGAGGGATTTTTACTAGTTTCACATTATTCATACCGAATCTCATAAGTATTTTCTCCACATACTTCTGTTGTGATAACCATAGCTTATCATTTTTATTGTCTCTGTGTATCTCCATGACTAAGATTTGTTTTGTTTCTCCTGGATCCTTCATATCAAACGTCCTAGCCAACTGAGCCTTTAACTTGTTGATTTCAACCATGTTTTTGCTTGCAACAAGCATATCGTCAACATATAACACCAAAATAATGAATATGTCATTTTCCAACTTTTTAAAGTAAACACAATGATCATATTCACTTCTTGAAAAAATTTGGCTCACCGGGAAGGAATCAAACTTCTTGTACCATTGCCTGGGAGACTGCCTCAGGCCATACAATGACTTCTTGAGTTTGCAAAAAAACCTCTTATTGTGATCCTGAACAAACCCTTCTGGTCATTCCATATATATTTCCTCATCCAAATCTCCATGTAAAAACATTGTTTTAACATCTAGTTGCTCTAACTCAAGATCAAGTAAAGCAACTAGTGCTAACACAACACGAATTGAAACAAGCTTAACAATCGGTGAAATTTTTTGTGGAAATCGATACCTTCCTTCTGTGAATACCCTTTTTCTACCAGTCTTTCTTTATACCTCTCAACTTTATTATCAACACCCCTTTTCAATTTGTAGACCCACTTGCAACCAACAACCTTCATGTCCTTTGGAAGTTCTACTAGGTCCCATGTTTTATT
>SNQJ01S0034004.1:46270-60338 GCA_010110895.2 Picea sitchensis | reverse complement strand
TCCTTCTGTGAATACCCTTTTTCTACCAGTCTTTCTTTATACCTCTCAACTTTATTATCAACACCCCTTTTCAATTTGTAGACCCACTTGCAACCAACAACCTTCATGTCCTTTGGAAGTTCTACTAGGTCCCATGTTTTATTCCTCTCCAAGGCATCCATTTCTTCTTTCATGGCTTCTTTCCATTTATCACTTTTAGTACCATCCATCGCTTCTTGATAAAAACTAGGTTCCCCATCATTAGAAATCAAATCCACAGATGAAACATAATCCGCATGCCTTGTAGGAGGATTCCTAACCCATGTAGATCTCCTTAGAGATAGTTGAGGCATATCCACAATTTCCTAGATATTTTTTGCATCGTCATCTTCTTCCTCTGGAACTTCTTCATGCTCCTGCTTTCCTGAAGATGGTTGAGTCTCCAACTAAATTTGTTGAGTTTGTGGTACCTTTTCTTGTCTCATTTCAATATCTACCATATATGATTTTATGAGTGATGATTCATCAAATACTACATCTCTGCTTATGATGAGTTTGTGGGAAGAAAGATCCCACAATTTGTATCCCTTAACGCCATCACCATAACCAACAAAGACATATTTCTTTGACCCAGGATCTAACTTAGAATGTTGATCTTTAGAAATAAGAGCATAAGCATCACAACTAAATATTCTCAAATTTGAATAATGACACGAATGACACGTCCATACCTCTTTTGGAATCTTACAGTTTATTGCAGTTGATGGTGACCGATTTACTAGATAGCATGTTGTAAGAACTGCTTCTTCCCACAATTCCTACTGCAACTTGGAATTACTGAGCATGCTCCTTGCTCTCTCTAGAAGAGTCATATTCATGTGTTCAACAACACCATTTTGATGAGGAGTATAGACCTTGGTTTTATTTCTTTCGATCCCAGCTTCCTTGCAATAGTTTTCAAATTCCAAAGATGTGAACTCACCTCCATTATTTGTTCTTAAACACTTGATTGACATGTTAGTGTTATTTTCAACCAAAGCTCTAAATTGCTTAAAATCATTAAATACATCATCTTTTCTTTTAAGTAAATAGATCCACACCTTTCTAGAGTAATCATCTATAAATGTTAAAAAATATGATGATCCTCCAAAAGAAACTATAGGGGATGGTCCCCAAACATATGAATGAATGTAATCAAGGATACCTTTACTTATATGTCTTCATGTTTTAAACTTTTATCTACACTATTTTTCAAAAACACAATGCTTGCAAAAATTCAAATTCAAAGATTTTAAGCTTGGAAGTAACTTACGGTCTACTAGTACCTTAAGCCCTTTCTCTCTCATATGACCCAAACACGGATGCCATAAATGAGTAGAGTCACTTGCACTTTCATATACTACCGTTGCTTGATCTGATTCAGTTCTTTCTTCTAGTTGATAAAGATTCTAGATTATTTTAGCTTCATGACTACTAAGATGCCTTTGAACACCTTCAATACTCCACCTTGAATTATACATTTGTAACCACCAGAATCTAGAGCTCCCAAAGATATTAAGTTTTTTCTAAGTTCATGTACGTGCCTCACATTTGTTAGCGTTCTTACAATACCATCATACATTTTAACCCTGATACGACCAATCCCAATAATTTTACAAGAAATATCATTTCCCATAAAATCAACACCATCATCTATAGATTGGTAAGTTGAGAACCAATTCTAATGAAGACACATATGATGAGAAGCACCAGATTCTATTAACCAGTACTGATGATGTTGTGAGACATTACAAGTAGATAATACCTCATCAACAATACTTGAACCTAAACTTGTTGCAACAAAATTCGCTTCCTTTGTGGAGTCCTCTTTGGATGCTTGTTGTCTTTTCCAACAATCCTTCTTGAGATGCCCAGATTTTCCATAGAACCAACATTTTAGCTTACCCTTCTTTCCTTTTGACTTAGATCTTCTTGTACCTCTCTTATTCTTCTCTCTTTCTTTGGATCGACCTCTAACCACCATTGCTTCTGATGTTGAGGTTTCTTGACTGGATTTTCTCCTCGTCTCCTCAATCAACAAAGCTCCCACAACAATATCATAATCAATTGTATCTGTTGTGCTAAACCACATAGTTGTGACTAAATGATCCCAAGATTCAGGTAATGAACACAATAGTGTGACTGCTTTGTCGTCATCTTCATATTTTACTTCCATACTAGATAATTGACAAATCAGAGTATTGAAAACATTTAAATGATCGGAAATTTTTGTACCTTCTTTCATCTTTAAGCTATACAACTGCCTCTTCAGGGAGATTTTGTTCGTCAAGGAATTTTTCATGTAAAGGCTTTCCATTATGTTCCATAAGCCTGACGTTATCTCCTCTCTGGTGATATTAAAAAAAACTTCATCTGCCAGACACAAACAAACCGTATTGAGGGCTCTTGCATCTAGATCTTCCCAATCATCGTCTATCATGCTTGTCAGTTTCTTTGTCTTTCCCGCCAATGGATTTTACAGTCCTTGTTGTAGGAGAAAATCCCGCATCTTGATATTCCATAGCTCAAAGTTATTTTTGTCATCGAATTTATCCACCTAAAACTTTGAACTCTGCACTTTTTCCATTAGCACAAACTGCCCAAAACTACAACTGATAAAACCAGGATTTTAATATGGAGGAACAATGATATAGGTTCAAGGTTGAACACCCAAAAATATTAATGAAAAGTTTGAATACCACTTGTTGGGCAGCGGAAGCATAAACACAATGAGATTTAATGGAAAATGAAAACAACAACAAACAAACACAAGGAACACAATGATTTATGTGGTAAAAGTCCTTAAAGGGAAACATCCACGGGGCAATGATAATCGGTATTCTTATTGTTCAAGGGAGAATTACAACAACTAAATATAGGCTTACAACTATTTCCTCACACTCATCTCACACTCTGCATTTGCCTCTTCAGGAATACATAGATATATGGTATCTATCAAACAGTTACACAAATTGATCACAAACTGATCAAACAATTATGCATGTCCATATTCTATTTTTAGCTAATTTGGTTTAGCTAACTGCATTATAGTAAGAGCCAAGAAATCCACCCATATCACAATAATCGAGGGAAATTAGTTGGCACATTTCAACATGATGGAAATTTTTGGGGTTATGGGTAATTTCATTGTAAAGTAGTGTCACTCTTTGAATAGAGAGGGATTAGGTATCCTGGTAAGTTGTTGGTTCCTCTAGATCTAAAAAAACAATCCGATATGGGGCAAGGCACAATTGACATCTATGTTTTTGAAAGCTACAATATGTTGTCATATTTAATGGCATCCCTAGACTTCATTTAGGTGAAATCAATGTTTATAAAATAAATTTATAATTCAGTTTGCAACCAAGATTGGGGTCAAGTAGCTTGCATATTACAAATTTTGCTAGTTGAGTTAACCTATATTATATAATCTCTTTTGTTAATGGAATATAAGATGTATTAAATAAATAATATGTTTTCCATTCAAATTTGTCGAAACAAAACTCTGAAATCACCAATAACTCGATGCTTCACAATACCATACAAAATATAACCTATTTATAAACAAAAGTTTGACAATGTGACTTTATTTTTAAGATAATTTTTTGAAGCGAAATTCATTTTTCATGCAAGAATAGATATTTGTGTAATCTCCACAAAATATTTTTATTGAACCATGTTTACTAAACATAGTTATTGATTTGATGAGAATCCTCTAGAGTTCTCATTTTTAAAGGTTGCATTTAGTGGCTATTTTTATCTTCATTTTGAAAAGTGGTTACTTGTAGCACCTTCTTTTTTTCGAGGATAAAACTAGAACATTTTGCAACTATGGTCTTAATGTGACACTACCAACACACCCCCTTTTTGGGGGGGCTAAAGTTGCAATTTTTTTGATGCTATGGCCTTAACAACCACTATCGTTGAAACCAGAATCCTAAAATCAACCCTCAAATTGAAAGGAGGTCCTATCAATGGCATCCTATTTTTCCAAGCTACAAATCCTAGGGAAAGCCCGCAAGTACTTCTCCTCATTTCGAGTATGGTATCCAGGATAAACCCTAAAATCTTCAGGGCACAAGGTCGGTCAACAACAGGGCTTGAAACCATTACAACAATATACCCATTATGATCTCAACATGTTACTTGTGGGAATTGAACCGAGTGGGGAGGATAACAATCATTCCTCCCAGGGGCGACATGCGCGAGGGGGATAATTTGTGATCCTGTGTTAAGTTTTAGTGTTGTTATTAGGTTATTTCAAATTACATGAACATTCAATGCATTTCCAAAACAAAAACACAAAGAGGATCATTAAAAGAAACACAATCACAAGGTACACAACATTTTTTCCTAGGAAACCCTCATGGGGGAGAAAACCCAACAAAAACTTCCTCAATAATAGATTGTCAATACAATGCCAAGACTAAGACCAAAACTCCAAGAATAAACTAGGATTGAGTATGCGCCTCTCTTCTACTTCCTCCTGCAACTATAATTTCCTTCAAAAGATGTGCACTGGATGAGTGAATGTGTGTATGAACAAGTGAGGCACCATCCTCACATATATATACTAGTTGAGGAGGCACTAGGGTCATGTCTCTTCACTTAGTAGGGCCGACTTCTTCCAGGAGTGGTTAAAACCAATTTATAAACCCCAGGGGACGACTTCAGAAATATCACCATATAAATATGGTTTGACCAGTCCACAAAAGAGGATTTGGTCTTGTACAAGAGCCGACATGATCAATCCAAAAAACGAGATTTGATCTATAAGATAATAACTCAAATATAATTAGAATATTCTTCAAAGTTACAATATTTCAACACTCCCCCTTAACGAGAAGGGCATTCTACCGACATGACCCAATACAACATCATCAAGAGAAAGAGAGGGAAACATCATCGTCAACATCTAGAACATTGACTGGCACATCTACAAATCATCGAAAGTTTTTCTCATCATCAATATCATCATCCACAACATAGAGCTTGGAGTAGTATCACCATCATCATCAACATGAAGCTGGAGTAACATCATCATCCTCATCAGCATGAGGCTAAAATAATATCATCATCATCATCATCATCATGAAACTGAAATAATATCTTCATCCTCATCAACATGAGGATAAAGTAATATCATCATCATCATCAACATGAAATTGAAATAACATATTCATCCTCATCAGCATGAGGCTAAAGTAATATCATCATTAGCAGCAACATGAAGTTGAAACATCAACATCAATAGCACGAGGCTGGAACAACATCATCATCAACACGAGGCTAGAACAACATCATCATCAGCACGAGGCTGAGACAACAACATCATCAACATGAGCTTGAGACAACAACATCATCAACACGAGGCTGAGACAACAACATCATCAACACGAGGCTGAGACAACAACATCATCAACATATGGCAACAGAATGAGGCAGGTGCAACAACAACATTTTGTGGTACTTTGACAGATCGTCCTTACCGAACCTTCAAGATCTTCCCAAGAATCATAAGATTCCCTAGGATATAGAATCTTAACAAGCTACCACGTCGTACTCTGGCAGACTGTCATTACCGGACCTTTAGGATCTACCCAAGAATCATAATATTCCCTAGGATATAAAATCCTAATGGAGCTACCACTATTGACCACATCTGGTATATACATGCACAGGTACTCTGACAGACCATCCTTACTAGACCTTCAGGATCTTCCTAGGGATGATCAATCCCCTAGGATATAAAATCCTAACAGAGCTACCCGTTGTTGGTCAGGATATTATAGTATCATCAACATCACCCCCCCTTTAGAGGGAGGTCCTTTCAGACAACACCAAGCTTGTCTCAGAAGTACTCAAACTTCACACAAGACAGAGGCTTGGTCAACACATCTACAACCTGCTCATCTATGCCAACATATTGGATCTTTACAGCTCCCCTCCGCACCATATCACAAATGTAGTGATACCGGATCTCTACGTGCTTCGACTTATCATGGAACACTAGGTTCTCCGTCATCTTTATACAACTCTGGTTATCACATAGAATCACGATGGCTTCCATCTCCAGATCAAATAGACCTATCAATAACTTCTGAAGCCATATGGATTCACAATTGGAGAAACATGCTACAATGTATTATGCTTATGTTGTGCTGCGAGCAATACTAGATTGCTTCCTACTTTTCCATGAAGTCATGGATGACCCCAGACTGAAACAACATCTTGAAGTGCTCTTTCTATCTGAGACACTTCTAGCCCAATCTGAAATAGTGTAACCACATAGTCTGAAGTCATGACCTCCAATATAACAGAGACCATAATCCAACATACCCTTAAGGTATATCATGACATGCTTTGAGGCTACAAGGTGAACACGTCTGGGCTCCACTAGATACTGACTCAAGGTGTTCAAAAAAATCATATATCTAGCCTGGTATTCATCAGATACATCAACGATCCAATAATATGTCTGTATAGAGTAGCATCAACCAATTCTAACGAAGTATCAACTAGGAGCTTCAAATTTGTTTCCATGGGTTTATTCATGGCTTTACATTCCAATATGTCAAATCTCTTCAGTATTTCAATTGCATACTTCCCTTGGTTAAGGGATATCTTCTCTGGGCTCTGCCAAGCTTCAAGACTTAAGAAATAATGCATTGGGCCTAGGTCTTTCATCTCAAACTCTACAACGAGATTCTTCTTGCAATCTGTGATAAGATTTTCTTCATTTGTCAAGAATACGTCATCCACATATAGTAGCAATATAATTGGTCCATCATTCTCAATCTTGAAGTAAAGTTTGGGATCAACTTTACTCTTGGTAAAGCCCAAGCTCATCAGAAAACTATCAATCTTGCCATACCAAGCTCTTGGAGCTTGCTTCAACTTGCAGACATGAGTCTTCCTATCCTGTAATTTGAAACCAAATTTCCACATCACATTGTACCAACCTGGTACATTTGTCCAGCTACAACTTAATATGCACAATGATGTGCTAGCTCTATGTGCTTTGTGCAAAGCACTATTTGTCTCACTGCTAGAGAGTATGTCCTCTGCTCTATCTGCAATTGTTCCTCTGGGACTGGGACTCTGCACCTGCAACTTCTCTGAAGCTGAGAATCATTGTAGTTGTTGAACTCTTATATTAGTTCCTCTATTCTATCATGGAAACAACTTCATCTGAAACCGAGAATCGCTCAATAATTGATATTGAAGGTAGTTTTTCTTCTTTCATGGAGGTAACTCAATCTCAAATACATGGATTGCTCCCCCTAAATCTCATACTATATCAGAATCATGGTTGTTCTGGTTGTCTTCATGAATACTGGAACTATTTCTTGGATCAAGTGTCTCGTAATAATATTCTCCCTCTTGTTGGGAGAATCCTCTGGACACAAATTAGGTTGTGTACATATTTATATTGTTATCTGCAACATGCTTGATCTATTAGATCAATCTTGGAAGTCGACTTCCTTTCTAGTCTTAAGGAAAAATCCATATCCCAGTCCTTATGACTGACTTCCTTCTCTGTTACTGAAACAAGGGAATCTTCCCAGGAGATTTAATGTCTCCTAGAGGTCTCTGAAGCTATGATCTAGTCTTCTCAACTCATGGCATATGTATGCTAGTACTGGAAGATGTCTCTTCATCTAATCATTTATGATATCAGGCTTTCTCTGAGTCTTGATTTCTTCTGAGTCTACAAAAACTTCACAGTCTCTAGAGGATATACTTGGTATTGAATACCAAGTATTAATATGAAAATTTGAGTCAGACTTCAAATGAATTATGCTTCCTTTCAAGGTGGATTCATTATCCTTTGACCAAGTCTACTGTGAGTTCTATTCTAATGTTTGGTCATCTTTGGAGCCTTATGCTCCTTACAATCAATCTCCATAAGAGATAATCTGTATCTCAAAAGTAACTTCTTCTTCATCTTCTTTGGTACATGGATGTATATGGTCATGTATACAAATTGGATAGTCTGCTTCATGTTTCATCTAATATGTTTCCTCTTGCAACCATCACTATAGCTTCCTCAAGGTTATCACATGTGGCATGCCTGGACCAAGAACAACAAGGGAGAAACAACAGACAAGAATAATACTTTTTATAATGATTATAAAAAAATAGCAAGAACAATTGTGAGTAGCTCCATTAGATCTATCACTTGTGACCTTCCTGAAACAAGGGTAAACAGTAAGAAGTACAATAATAATGAGAGCAACACTCTTCTAGTGTTGTGATCAATCATTCCTCCATGGTAACCTGGGACCAAAACAAGAAGTTTCTCCTAGAGGAGATGTTAGTTATATCTTATAAGTGATTACAAGAAGCATTTATCTCAATAATGCTCACATGCTACCAAGTATAAAAAAATTTAAAGATTTATATCTCAACTATGAGGTAGTTATCAAACTTGACATGTGCAAATTTGAATCTTATCAACTTAATCAATCAAACCTGGAAACTTGTCCTCAAGAATGAGCGTGTTGTTTTTCTTCCGGGTCTCCTTCATTCAAGATGACGAGTATTTTCTTCAACTTGTCCTCTGTACTAAGACAATGTTATACCTTGACAGAAATTTGAGTTATGGAATAAACTTTATAATCTCAACTTTAATCAATCTAATACTTTGACTTTAATTTTGACCAATGGTTAGTATGATAACTTCAACAGGTCAAAATGCAACCTGGATATTCATGAGATTATAAGAATGCCATAACAAGTAGAGGCATATCAAAGTAATCAAACCTGGGGTGCATAGTTCCTTTGAATGTGTTGGATCTAAGATTCTTCTGGATCTATGATTGTTGCTTAGACAAAAGATCATTTTCTCCTGCAAGTACCATTTAAAATAGTGATACAGTTTAAACATATGTAAGTACATACCTCTGACAGCATTGGCATGTAGTGGCACCATCTAGCAGGAGCGGCAATAATTAACAAACCTTTAAAACTTCAAAGGTGTTGCAACTTGTAATTTAAAGGTAGTTAGATATTTTCTAGGGTAAGGCACAGTAGGATAAAAATCATTCCCAACACTTCACAAAAACTTTCACTGCAACTAGTTCAAAGAAACTGGCGCAAAGGAACTCGTACTGCAACTGCATCTTAAGATTTTATGAGGAAACCCTAATTTCTCAAACTTCAAATTTTTTAATTCTAATCCAGTGACTAGATGCGTTGGGCTGAGGTGAGTTTGTTGGAGCTATTTGTTTCAGAAAATTCCAAGTTTTACCCCTTGAAACTTGACCTGCGCAAATCTATACTGGTACTTCTAGTATTGGTTCTAGTACCATTCAAAACTAGGGTTTGACTTTCCGGAGAATCTGGCCACTGAAAAGGTGCGCTCAAGCTGCCAAAAGATGCACTAGGGTAGGGTGCACTTCCCTAGATGGTTTTTGGTCAGAAATTCCTCTTTAATAAAAATCCCTAATTTACTTGTACGACAACAATGATGTTTTTAGATACCCAGTGGAAGGTGCTTTATTCAGTCAAGCTTTGATACCATGTTAATTTTTAGTGGTGTTATTAGGTTATTTCAAATTACATGTGCATTCAATGCATTTCCAAAACAACAACATAAAGAGGATCATTGAAAGAAACACAATCACAAGGTACACAACATTTTATCCTGGGAAACCCTCATGGGGGAGAAAACCCAACAAAAACTTCCTCAATAATAGATTGTCAATACAATGCCAAGACTAAGACCAAAACTCCAAGAATAAACTAGGACTAAGCATGTGCCTCTCTTCTACTTCCTCTTGCAACTGTAACTGCCTTCAAAAGGTGTGCACTGGATGAGTGAGTCTGTGTGTGAACAAGTGATGTGCCATCCTCACATATATATACTAGTTGAGGAGGCGCTAGGTCATGTCTCTTCACTTAGTAGGGTTGACTTCTTCCATGAGTGGTTAAAACCACTTTATAAACCCTAGGGGCCGACTTCACAAATACCACCATATAAATATGGTTTGACCAATCCACAAAAGGGGATTTGGTCTTGTACAAGACCCGACACGATAAATCCACAAAAGGGGATTTGATCTATAAGATAATAACTCAAATATAATTAGAATATTCTTCGAAGTTACAATATTTCAACATCCCGGAGGGAATATTGTTGTCTATTTTGCTTGGGGATTAGGTCAGGTTTCAAACAAATCTGTTAAAGATTATGCTATGTGGAAATGCATTAGGATTGAAAAAGTAAATGGAATTTAGAAGATCATTATCCTGGGTGACTCCATGCTCGTGATCAGGGCTATAATCAAACATTATAACATCGGAAACAATGTCTTTCTAGGGGTAATTTCTCGTTCAATTATTCTTCTTGTCGATTTCGAAGAATTCAATGCTTTTCACATTATGTGGGAGTATAAAGCTGAAGTGGACCATTGGACTAAGAAAGGTTATAGTCTAAAAGAGGATGAATTAAGTGTTAATGGTATGAAGGCATTTTGCTATATCCCATAACTCAATTGATGGAGAAAATTAATTCAAAGGACGGGTGGCCTTGTGTGATTTGTCTTGGCCACGTGATCCGTCGCCTAGTACACTATTTCCAAGTGATGGTAACTTCCTTCATTTATCCTGGCTTGTGTGGGCTATGGTCTTATTGGATTCCGGATGCAGTCATGAATTGTATCCCCTATTCTCGCTTAGGATCTTGGTGTGGTGTGTTGAGGGAGAAGTGTAGCATGTTGGAGCATCATTGTCCGATGTTGAGCAACCGAAATTTGTTGGCCATATTTCCTCTGGTCCTCAAGTTCCTTCCCCAGAATTTCTCTAATTTTAGATTATGAGATTTTGATGTTCTGAGTTCTGGAATTATAGACCCCTCCCTGCTCTTTAGTTTTTATGATAGTGGATGTGGTGTTAAAATTGGGAATGAAATTTTGTATTATGATTTATTTACTCATATTTACATATGGGAATGAGGGTTAGTCGATGGCGGGGGTCTTATGCTTTCCGGTTTAGTCATATTGGGGTCTGGGGATAAAATCAACTTGAATATTTATCAAGTTCAGCTTAGAAATTTGGACTATGTTTCCATAATCCTTTCTAGTTCACACTTCCCTTTCTTCCCTAGACTCTCTTTCTTGATCAGGGGCTTCACTTTAGAGGATGGAAAACATGATTGTCTTGTTTTGTTTTTTTTCTGATTACACTTTGCGTAGTGTGACAGATGCTAACAGGTGGGGTTTTAATTTAAGTTAGCCTCAGTCTTCTATTTTAGATATTTTGGTAATTGAGGAGGACAATTCAAGGTTGGAGGATACTAGTCCATCTGCTCTAATATTTGAAGTTCCCTTTGGCCCTTTTTCTTCTAATGGAGGGTGTATTTATAATTCTTCCTATTATGATAATGAGTGTGTTTTTGGGCCTGGTCATGATGGAAGCATTGCTTGCATAGATATTTTTAATCTTGAAAAAATGGAAGGGGTTGTTGGTTATAATTGTGTTCTTGCTTTCGTTTCATCAAAATTTGACAGCAAAGAAAATAGTGGCTCGAGGCATGGTCATATTGGTTATAGTAGTGTCTTGTTTGGTTTCAGAATGGATCCTTCTTGGACGGAAATTAAACAAATCCTATGACTCCATGAAGAAATATTTGAAGCAAACCGTTCTACTCTTCAATAATTATCAGTCAAAGTGGGGAACCTAGAACAAGTATTCACCCAGTGTATTGAGAGTTTGGAATTAGAGTGTCAGTTTTTAGAACAATGGTTTTGCCAATACATACTCAATATATTTCTATCAATCAAGTGTCAGTTTTTAGAACAATGGTTTTGCCAATACATACTCAATATATTTCTATCAATCAAGTGTCAGTTGCTTCTCGCCATGGAAATCCAGAGGAAGGACAAGGGGGTCATGGAGTTGTACCAATGGACATAGAAAAAGAATCTCCACTTCAAAGTGGAGCGCAGGGGGGTCCTAGACTATGGATCAATTAACAATTGATTTACTTCAAAGATATATTTTTGTTGGGGCAATTTGTTCAGAAATTATGTTGCCATTCAATGTGGAACTTTCTCAAGGTAATATGTATGTTTTACAGTTTATTAATAGTCGATGAAATATTGGCTATAAGCCAGAATTTTGTAATAGATCTGTTGGATTTTTCTATTTGCCTCGGCAAAGCTGTTATATAATATAAAGTTTCAGTTTCTTTAAAAAAAAACAATCATTCCTCCCAACCACCTGAGCTAAACCGAATCTAAAAAGGAAATTTAAAAATAAATTAACAATAACAAAGTTTAAAAAGAATTAGAAAAAATTATGACAAAAATTAATTAATTAATTAAAAATAAAAATAAAAAAGAAATGTAAAAAAACAAAAATAAAAATAAAAAAATTTAAAAAATGCTTAATGGTGGGGGACAATTCCTGGAATCATGCCCCCACCCCCATAATCTCTATTCACCCCTTACACGCACATCCATTCCCTCTTTCACCTCCCTCCCTCCTCCTCCCCCCATTCCCTTTACATGGCATGCCACTCAAATGAGAAACAGTGGTGTAAACAAATGGTGAGGAGGGGGAAAACCCACTCCCTCCCCATCCTTTCATAAATGGAACCAATGATTGCACTAATGGTAACTAATTACTGTGTAATCCCTTAGATTACAACATTGGTTTTGTTGTTGGTAGTACATGATCTGAGATTGTACATTAGTTTCATGCATGCATAGATGTTGAGCATAGAGGAGATTCATGAATGGTGGCAAAGGAAATTCAAAAACTACTTGAAAAACTACATCATGAGTGTTAGAATATTGAGACATATGAATAAACATACAACAATATTAAACACAAGAACCTAACTAGTCTATCCTCCTATCCATAGAACAACAACATTTAATCATAATAAGAAAGAGACAAGAGAAAAAGAGTACACCAGATGCGTGGTAAAACCCCAAAATGGGGAAACATCCATGGGAATGTATTGTCTTTTTTATTCTTCAGAAATATCCAATTTTACACTTGAGCTCTCACTTATCACACTCCATCTTCACATCATTCCAATATATATGATCACTATGTGATCCTTCACTTCAATGTACCTTATGGGTCTCTCTTACCTCTATTATATACCAAGAGGTATGAAGGAATTACATCCCAAAATGCATGTGGGATACATGTAATTTCACCTCTTTATATAATGAATGGTTACAAGAGTATATTACTTCATGATTCATGTGGGACAACTCTTTTACATAAGAGTAGACATTATTACCTTCCAAATTAATACATTCCAACAATACCACACAAGTCATCATTACATATTCCAACAGTGAAGAATTGACTAACACTTGCACAAGCTAGGGCACGGTTTTTTACAGATACTTGCAAGATATTTCTAGAAGCAATCCCAACATAGATAAAAGATTTTTATCGATGGCATTGCACATGAATAATCAAACAAAAGACGAAGAATTGTTGTCTATGTTGATCAACAGTGATCAAACGAACTTGTATGAGTGGGTCAAGAAAATTGCTGAGGATTTTTTTGAGGAGCAAGTAGTCGAAGAATGCACATCGGTAGACGACATTAAGAGAATATTTTATGATGATTTGTATGATAGTTTCCCCTGCATGGTGTTGAGTTTTCTGCACAAGTTCCTCATCAACAAAGGCATTGACCACATTGCCGAAGTGTGGCCTCCTCTGAATACATCAATCAATTTCGACTGGAAAAAGAAATAGAAGGAGTGGGAATACTTCTTGAGCAAATGAATATGACTGCAAATATCACCCTCGTCAATTGAGAGTAAACTTGGGTTCAACAATGGGGGGTATCCACTCGTGAGATGCCTCAAGAAGAAGAAAAAAACTAGTTGACTCACACAAAAGAAGAAACAAACTAGAAGATACTCCAAGCATGCCAAAGAAAAGGAGGAAACAAGCATAAACCGGGGGACAAAGAAAGTAAACAATAAAGGAATAAACAAAGAAAATAACTGCAAGAAGAACTCAATAATACAAACCTACGATCGTTCTGCAAAAGATTGGATGAGACAAAAGG
>SNQJ01S0034004.1:23118-46220 GCA_010110895.2 Picea sitchensis | reverse complement strand
TATCCATAGAACAACAACATTTAATCATAATAAGAAAGAGACAAGAGAAAAAGAGTACACCAGATGCGTGGTAAAACCCCAAAATGGGGAAACATCCATGGGAATGTATTGTCTTTTTTATTCTTCAGAAATATCCAATATTACACTTGAGCTCTCATTTATCACACTCCATCTTCACATCATTCCAATGTATATGATCACTATGTGATCCTTCACTTCAATGTACCTTATGGGTCTCTCTTACCTCTATTATATACCAAGAGGTATGAAGGAATTACATCCCAAAATGCATGTGGGATACATGTAATTTCACCTCTTTATATAATGAATGGTAACAAGAGTATATTACTTCATGATTCATGTGGGACAACTCTTTTACATAAGAGTAGACATTATTACCTTCCAAATTAATACATTCCAACAATACCACACAAGTCATCATTACATATTCTAACAGTGAAGAATTGACTAACACTTGCACAAGCTAGGGCACGGTTTTTTTACAGATACTTGCAAGATATTTCTAGAAGCAATACCAACATAGATAAAAGATTTTTATCGATGGCATTGCACATGAATAATCAAACGAAAGACGAAGAATTGTTGTCTATGTTGATCAACAGTGATCAAACGAACTTGTATGAGTGGGTCAAGAAAATTGCTGAGGATTTTTTTGAGGAGCAAGTAGTCGAAGAATGCACATCGATAGACGACATTAAGAGAATATTTTATGATGATTTGTATGATAGTTTCCCCTGCATGGTGTTGAGTTTTCTGCACAAGTTCCTCATCAACAAAGGCATCGACCACATTGCCGAAGTGTGGCCTCCTCTGAATACATCAATCAATTTCGACTGGAAAAAGAAATAGAAGGAGTGGGAATACTTCTTGAGCAAATGAATATGACTGTAAATATCACCCTCGTTAATTGAGAGTAAACTTGGGTTCAACAATGGGGGGTATCCACTCGTGAGATGCCTCAAGAAGAAGAAAAAAACTAGTTGACTCACACATAAGAAGAAACAAACTAGAAGATACTCCAAGCATGCCAAAGAAAAGGAGGAAACAAGCATAAACCGGGGGACAAAGAAAGTAAACAATAAAGGAATAAACAAAGAAAATAACTGCAAGAAGAACTCAATAATACAAACCTACGATCGTTCTGCAAAAGATTGGATGAGACAAAAGGCAAAAAAGAATATATGAGATACATGATGTTGTGGACCCTGCCAAACCATAAGAAAAGAATAGGAAAGGAATGATGAATCGATGGAGTTGACCATATCTGAATATGAAGACAAAGATCAAATGAATGTGGAAGTGGAAGCAACCTTGACAGTTCTTATTGGATGAGAATCTATAGATGATTGAGGTTGGCTTTGGAGCCCTACAACTGGTAGAAAATATTGAAAGTATGGAAGTGAACGAGTCGAGTCCCACGATACTTATAACACTAGATTTGGAACAATTAATCCTCGACATTAAGGCCATCATTTGACGTCACATGAATTTTGAACCTACTCTAGCTTCAATGTGGAGTTGACTAGACAAAGAAGGACAAGTCACTAATAGAATCTAGACTCAAAAGTTGCAAAAAGAAGGAAACTAGATAAATTTTGTACCCAAAGAAGGTGGCAATGAATTACTTATTTGAATTGAGGAAATTGAGGGTCTCATGGGAGTGCCCTCCCTATGGAATTAGTTATTGAAGAAGACCAGACATTGTCAACTAAAGGTTGTGATGAATAGAAGCAACTAAGAAAGAATATTTTAGTAGAATGGTTTAGTATGGCTTAAGTGGGCATAATGGTTGAGAACATGTGTTTCCTCCTAAGATATCAAAAGTCCAAATCCATAGCAGGGTAGGGTATGTACACCTCCGTAGATTTTAACAGTCAAATCGTTGCATGGAGTGAGTCCCTTGTCCCACAAACAAGGGGGTTTTATACACCAATTTGGTGTTTGGCTTCACTGTGACCTTAAAATTAGATTATTATTATTATTATTATAAAGATCAATCTTTTCAAACAAAGATAATTGAACGATAATTCTCTATTCAATAGAAATTGATCAAAGGAGATAGTAGCAAATAGAAAAAATCCATGTCAAGAATTTGAAACAATCAAAATCGCTAACACCACCACCTAAACCATTGACACCTACCAATTTGGCACACAATAACCTCCCTTTATACAAAGGATATTAATGTGTAATAAGGCACTAGTTTATTTGTGAGAAACTCAAAGACGTCATGGACGTAACTAGTGAAACAAAACAAATGGCACAATTCGCAGGAGCACTAAGGAAAAGAGCCTCAACCTAGTTCATGAACCTTACGGACAATAAGATACAGAGCAATTTCCTATCATTTTTCAAAAATCAAGATAGTAAACATATGGCAACCCAAAAGCTTAAAGAAATCAAACAAATGCTAGGAGATTCAATATCGGAGTATGATAAAAGGTTTAAGGATCTACTCAGCTAGATCACATATGCTATCGACAAAGCACTGCTTGTGAAATGGTTTGTTGCAGGGATACTCCACAGAATTAGAGCACCATTGAGGATGCATGAAATAAAATCTTGTGAATATTCCCTCAAAAAATCCCAACAAATTGAATCTGATGACCACTGGGCTACACCATCATTGGATAAAAAAGTGGAAGAAAAACTTGAAATAATGCAGCGGTTGTTGAGATATTTTGTACTAGGAATAAGTGAATTGTCGTGCACCCTTTGTATGAAGGAAGTCCATACAAAGGATTATTGCAAATATTAAGATGCGAATGATGGAGACCAATATGTTAGACTAGTCCAAGTTGACTAATAATGTGAAATTTGTTAGATCATAACAAACCATACTACAAAAGATTATCCACACAATTTAAACAATGCCAAACCTAAATCGTGTGCCATATGTGAAGAGCCTACACACAATATAGAAGAATGCCAACATAATGGTCAAAATAAGAAAAAATATCAAACAATATCTCATACACGTGCAACAGATCAAAACTAAGGCCAACCACGAGGTAAGAGGTGATGGAGGGTAGCAAGGTTGAGGTGAATATCGAGCAGGTTATCTCGGTTGATATGGAAATCATGGTAAACATGGTTGAAGAGAATTTACAAAGAACATTTCTTTGTATGCTACAAATAAGATCACTTGAGCCCAAATCATCCATTGAAATATAGGACTGACCTCAAATTTTGTACCAAATGTGGAGAGGGAAATCACTCCCTGGAGGATTGCACCATTATGCTTGAAAATATAATGAATAGGAGAATTCTCAAACTCCTACAGAGTGTCCAAAAACATGAGGTGTTGAATTCTAAATAATTAAATGTAATTACTAGATCATGAATGAAGAAAGAAGGGAATACAACATTGTAGAAAAATTCATCAACTCAAACATGCAAGAAAAGATTACTAGTATCCAAATCCCTGGAAAGCAAAGGAAATCATGAAAAAAATTGTTGTATTATTTGATGATATAAAAAACGAAGAAGACTAACAAGAACTCTAACAGAGAAAACATCAAGAAGGAAAGGATGTAGTTCTTGATGAATTCCTTAACCTCTTAAAAGAAGAATAGTTAGTGTCTGTATTGTTGGAATTATTAAATATCCTCAAAGATTGTAAGTAAGGACGAAAAACATGCAAAAAAGTTGTGCCAACTAACTCAACATGAAAGGCCCCACGATGACTATGATCCACAAGTCAAATTGGAAATCAAGGGTTTTATGGTCTCATGGGTCGTAGTTGACTTTAGAACACAGGGAAATATCCTCTTGAAGGAAACATGGATCAAAATGGGAAAACTTAACCTGATCAGGTTGAGAAATTTCTTAAAATTGCTAAGGAAAAGCTTCATTGAATCGATTGGGTTATTGAAAGTTGCATAAATGATCATCATGGGGATACCGATTGTGGTCGACTTCGAAGTAATTAATTTAATCGAAGGTACTCCAACATACTTAGCGTTTGTTGGTCGAAAGATGAAGGCGACAATCTCATTAGAAAAAGACAAATCAATTTGAAAGGGAATGGTAGGAGGATAATCATACCCTTGGATCCCAAAGAAGGAAATCCTTGGTCGAGGCCCTGGGGTGAAGAAAGTGATGTGAAAAGACTCTACCAAGTAATTCAAGGGGGGAAAGATAATGGTGAACCTAATACTAGAGGAATGTTATTGCATGGTTCACCCTTGTCTGAGGGGAAAAACTCTGACACATAAGTATATGAGTGGAAAATGGAAAATATGAATCAAATGTTGATGCTCGGTAGCATCGAACAAGTATTTCCGCACAGTTGTAAGTGTCTAGACATGTGGAAATCATCCAAAGCTTTCTACCTTGAGAATTTAATTTAATTAAAGGAATTATTAAAGTAAAGTGTTTTTATTAGTGTGTTGAGTTTTATTTAAATAAATGCTTTAATTAGCATTAATGAATTAAATAGTATCCATTGATCTCAAGTCAGGTGAGAAGTAATCTCAACCGCCAATCACTTTGGATATTAGGGTTAAGTCATAACTCAATCTTATAAAAGCAAGGCTAGGGTGAAGGAGAAGACACATGATACATTGATATAGAGTAGAGAAGGACTTTTGCTCAGAGGATTGGATCACGAAGGACTACGATAGAGATCTTGGATAGGTGGAGAAGGAATTTCATCTAGAGATTTGGGCCAAAGTAAGAGAGAGAACAGTCATACAACAAAAGGATCGGTCATTGCAGACAGTGTTGGTATTCAGGAACGGGTCGCGCAGTCAGCATGGGTTTTAACGTAACAATCGTGTTAATAGCATAGAACAACGCGGGTGTCAGCGTAACAATCAAGCTGAAGTTGTACAGGATCGCACAACAACAGTGGCGGTTGATCAAGTCAGTCAGGTTTTGATGTACTTTGTCTCTTTTCCAATTGGGCCATTTCCCCAGTAATGGAGCCCTTGTAAGCTTTGAAGTTATTTGAATGATAAGCTCAGTTGATGGGAAAAATATCTTTATGTCTTGTGCATGAGATTTTTGGTTTCCAGTATTGCTTCCTCTATCTTATTCAAGTTGAATATTCCAACAGTGTATGTTTTTTTGTGAGTTGTTAATCTGATTTGTAGCAAGGAAATAGGATTTCAACATCAAAAGCAAGAGAATGTTAAACAATTGAACCCATACCAAAGGATATCTTCAAATCTTGTTTCTCAATAAAGATAGTACCCACTATATATGAGAATAGAGTCAAACAATACCCAAGCTTGATACCAACAAAGTTGAAACCAACTACATTTCCTCCCTTAAGATTGAAAGAATGAGAGTCGCATGCATTCCATGTAGATGGAGTATTGAAGACATGAAAATAACAAGGTCAGCTACAGAGCTTAGTACAATCATTCACAGGGCAGGCTACTCATTGGTGGGGTACACACACCTTGACTATAGACATGGACTACATCCACAACATACTTTGTCGAGAGATTTGGAGGGAAGAATCTCACAACCATAGCAAACATAATAAATTATAAACCAGGATTTGTCCCAAAAGCACAATGTATCAGGAATGCGAGGAGTGGAGGTGGATTAGATACAAAAACAAACAAGTTTGGTCCCAAATGTTCCCAAACACATTAGAGGATTTTCCCTACAAGTAGTATAAAATCGAAGAGGCCAGAGGTGACACTTGGAGCTGGTAGGACTTGAAAGAAAAAATTATTAAAGGCTTATCATTTGTCCCAACAAAAGTTAACCTACAAGATGTTGTTCAAGAAATCATAGATTTTATAGAAATGCCAAGCAACAGAAGTGAAAAAGAAAAAGGCAAGTCAAAGGTTGACATAGGAATGACCTCAACTTGTAACAAAATATCATGCCAAGAACAAAAGAGTCCAATTACCATACAAATTGAGATGAAAAATTAATGTTTTCCAAGAAAGAGCTTCAGGTGGAAGAGGGATCATCTGGAAGTCATGAGATAAGTAAAATCGATACTTAAAGTGTCTAAACAAATCGACTTGCAAGACAAGGAGAAAATTGACTTCCCACTAGCATACAATGAAGTCCATGAAGGTGAAAGAAAATTGGATGAGTCAAAAGAACCAGAATGGTTGGCTGCTAAAATAAAGTACAAGCATGTTGAAATTTCAAAAGACGATCAACCAAAAATGGCCAGAGTCGAAGAAACAAACTACAAATATAATTGACCTGCTTAAAGAATATCAAGATGTATTCCAGAAATTAAAAATACCTGAAGGGCTTGGTCAAAGAAATGGGGGAAATGAAAATTGACTTGATATCAGGAGTCAACCAGTGAAAAAAGGCTAGATAATTTTGCACACAAGTACAAGGAGATCATGCAAAAGGATATTGAAGGTATGTTGGCTGCAATAATTATTTACCCTATAGATAAATCGGAATGGGCCATCCCTATAGTATCCCAGACAAAGAAGCATGATCCAGAGAAACTAAGGATCTGTGAAGACTTCAAAGGGTTGAAAAAAGTGATGCTCAATTATCCCTTCCTGACTTCATTTGCAAAAGAAAAAATAAATGAAGTAGTGGAACATGGATGCTACCCATTTATATATGGATTTTCCATGGGTGCTTCACCTTGTTGAACAATATCTTATCACGTCCATTCATAAAGGGGGGTTTTTAATTATGAAAATTAAGGTCAATATATTGTAAGTATCAAGGGGGCGATATGGGGTATTGAGGTGTATAAAAAGGGGTATCTAGTAAAAATAGGGATCCTCTTTTATTGGAAAGATATATTATGAGGGGGTTCAACAAAAGGATTTTGGAAGGTATTTTATCAATATATTTTGAAATTAGGGGTATTGTTTAATATCCTATGAACGCAGGTGCTATGTCACGGGTTCATTGAGTGAAGACCCCATGGGATTTTTGAGCTATAATCAAATATGTAATACCCCTAGACCGAACCCCAATTGTACATATAAATGTAAATGAACATATAAGCTGGTGAACTAGGATGTTTTGGGTCAGAGAACCTTTATGTATGTGTATCCTGAGGCCAGAGTGCATGTGTGGTTATTAGGCTAGAGAACCAGATGCTAAAATGGCTAGTGAGACATCATTGTACTATGTAATCACATGTGATTATTAATGAAAAACACATCATTGTTGCATACCAACCATGTAAAAGAGTATGGGGGATAAACTCCAATAGGTTTGGAAAGGGGGTTAAAAGTTTAGAAAAGGGGCTTAAGCCCAAAGGAATATTATATTAATGCTCCTTTAATATTCCTTAAATTATAAAGTATGGATATGTATTTTATCCTAATTTCTAAGGAGGACAAGTGGGGGGTCAAGTGGGCCCAAGGTAGTTCCCAACATGACAAGTGTCAAGTTGGGAACATGCATACATATAGTTTGGACTTAGTTTATTTCCAGCATTCCATGATCATTCCTTCACTCACTCACCCTGCTATCATCTGTACCATGTTGTATTATAACTGTAGCATGTACCTATACTTTGGTTAGCTCGGGAACTGGATGGAAGAAGCAGGTTGCCAAACTCGTAGGCAGGTTGTCAGGCTAATGATCATTCTCTCCAGGTGAGAGAATTGTTGGGAATTGATTTCCCAATGTGTCAAACTGCAGTTACAGGGCTCAGAGACTTCATGTCTGACCTGTTGTTGAAGCCTCGGAAGGGAAGTGTGGCAGTCGAGGGACTGTTGAGCAGAGAAGGGGCACACTTCCTGGAGTGGGACAAGCATGTGGGGAATGAGGGACTGTAGGTTGTTAGTTTGATTTGGCACTTGAATCCGAGCTTTGTGTTGTTTAAGAGACCTTAGACCGGGTTAATATTTCCTTGCCTAGGTGGATTTTAAGCCCCGGCTCGGGGGTGACCCATTGCTGAGAATTCATTAGCAGCGCGATCTAAGGTTGGGAAGAGTGTGGAAGGTCTGCACGCAGTTGGTTTTATTTTAGAAAGAGAAGTATCAATGGTGTGTGTTAATTCATATGCTGTGATATTATTTATGCAAATAATTTCATGGTTTTTTCCAGTGTAAACTGCGTGTATATTTTTGTTATTATTTGATATGAATCTGTACAATTGTAGAGTATTTTTTTTATGAATTAAATTATCGTCAGAGTGCAGAAATTTGAAGTGACATAGCCCAATAGGTAGTTGGGGATGCTACAATGTGGTATCAGAGTGCAGTCTTCAACACTGGGCCTGCATGGGTCATTTAGCAAAGTGCAGAAGTGTAATTTCATAGTTTGTAAGCAAACTGTTTGACAGAATGTCAGGAGGAGTGTGTTTGTGAATTGTTTGAAAAAATGTTGCAATGAAATGAAGGGGAATTTCATGGGTATTTGACAGAATTGAGCCCATGAATTAAAAACCCCAAATTAAATTTAAAACTGGACAAATTTGGGTCTGGAAATTGACTGAATTTCATGTGTCCAAAGCGCCATGGTGGAAATTGAGTGAAATTGGGAAAAAGGCCCAATTTTTGCGATGTAATTCATAGGGATTTTGATGCGGACAAGTTGATTTATAGGTACCGAGGTCAAATCTGTGTAAATAAGGCCGAAATTAGTTGTATTGAGCTTAATTACAAGCTCTAACAGTAGCAACAGAAACAATTGTGATTTTGGACAATTTGTAAAAATTTTGAAATTCGACAAAATTATGAAATTTTGAAATTTTTCCGTACTGAGACGTTAGCATGACATGAAGGCCATGTGTCAGTTGACATGGAGAGAAGGTGACATGTACTGCCATGGGGGCGGGTACACAAAAATAGGGTGGCAGGCATGGCAGATTTACACGCTGGCAGTGGCAAGCGCAAGGTGGCATGGAAACTGGCAACAAAGAGACGGTGTCATCCTACCCGACGGGATCCTGAGCCAAGACACGCATCACCCCCATATGGATTTCGGGGGTGTGGGGTTGTTATACTAACCACATGTCAGGGAAGGGGGGTGAAGTGCACATATGTGTGACACGTCACTCCATCCCTAACCATGGTTAGGTCTCTCGACCCCTCCCCTATGTGTTAAAGGTCGACAACTCGGGGGGCCAAAATGGGATGTGGGTCGTTGATCGTCACTGACACCCATTGCACCATGAACATTAGATCATCGGGCATGAAATTCACGCACACATGGAGAATAGTTTTGGAACGAGACTCGTCCATGCCCGCGACCCAATAAGAAGATGCCACATGGCAGCCAAGGACTGTGGGGCCGAAAATTTAACTAATGTGCGCCAATAGAGGTAAATAAAGAGAAAAGTCAAAATAATGAAGAAGACCAAGGATGACGGGGCAAAGATGAGAGAAACGGGGCTGACATGGTGCCACCTCGAGATGCCATGTGGGAGAAGGTGCCACATCAACATTCCAGTCAACATATGGAGGCTAAATCTATCAGAAAATTAATGAAAATTAGTGGAAAGTTTCGGTATTTTACAGGTGTTGAATTTGCAAGGCATTTTTGAGGCCCTAAACAGTGTTTTTAGCTAATCAAAAATAGTGCAAATTATTTAAAACTTTGCATCTTAAATGAAACAGCTCGGCGATAGCTTTCTAAAGGTGTATTTTATTCGTCAAACGGAGTTAGGATGAGTGATTTACAGCCTGAGAAATGGAGAGTAAATTTAAGCCCAGTTAGCTTCTAAAGGCCATAACTTCCTGCTCCGGAATCGGATTTAGGCACATGAGCAGTTTATAGAGAGATATTGAACCATAGAACATAGTCATGGAGATAAATCAAAATTCTGGGCACATGAAAATGCACAAGAGGATTTAGAAGGTACATGTAACCTTTAGGACCAAAAATATTAATTGGAATGAAACTTCAGCAGACTGTATCTAGCAACCCAAAACCCAGGAAGAGGTGAAAATTGGCCAAAGTGTCTAGAATATGTTTGTGAAAAAACCCAATTGGGCTCCTTTCGAAACTGCAATGGAGCAGGTGCAAAAATGCAAAATTACAGTTCAGATTTGCACCTTATCGAAGTGTAAACATAATGAATTAATAAACAATTTTCAAATGGCCATAACTTTCTGCTCAAGACTCGGAATTGAGCAAGCGAGTAGGCATTGGAAAGGTCTTGGACAGAGGAGTCCAGATATTCAACCAGAAAATTGATTTGGATAGTTAATTTTACAAGAAAATGGAAGAAAGAATTTGGATACATTATTGGAACATAATTGTATGTAATTTCATGTAATTGTTAAATTATTTAACCGAACAAAAATTTTTGGCTTCACATTTTGCATATTTAACAGTATTTAGATCGTAACAGGATCACCACAGAGTTCAAAAACATGGAAGATGCACAGGGGGCTTACAACAATGAAGACGAGATCATAGGGATGTATGTTAATATGGGTAATGAAGGTACAAATTCAAATGGACGTGGAGAAGGTAAGGAAGAAAGCATGAACTTGGTAGAGACTATAAAAAGTTTGAAAAAGGATGTATAGATTTATAAAGTTGATAATGAGAGGCTTATGAAATCCAAGGAGCATCATGAAGGCTTCAACATCAAGTTAATGCAGATCTTGGACAAAATATAGAAAAAGATGGGTAAGGAGACTGAGTCAAGCAGATAAGGGTGTCATAGGTCTCGTGATTAGAGGAGAAGAACAAGAAGTGTCGGCAGGCATCACCACCATTCCCCAAGGCATTCAACTAGGAGAGTACACAATAGTTCAATTCCATCCCTTGTTAGGAAACATAAGAAGAAATCTAGAGTGGATGAGTTGCAGAGATAAATAAACAAAATCAAGCCTCCTACATCTGATGGCGAGCACAAGAAGGATGATGATACAGAGACATGGCTACTAGGCATGAGGAAGTGTTTTCAATTGCATAATTACTCTTCACAACTAGAAGGAAGAATTGCCATCTCTCAGCTCATAGGAAAAGCATCAATGTGGTGGAACCAATTTGTACAGGTACAATACATTGATGAGAAGAAGGTTACTTAGAGGGAATTCAAGAGGTATTCTCAAAATAAATACTTGACTAAGTGATACTATGACAAGAAAATGGATTTCTTTGAACTCAATCTTGGGAGTGTGACCATAGATGAATATGAAAGGAGATTTTGAGAGTTGTTGAAGTATGTTTCTTTCATCAAGGATGAGCAAGTTAAGATTCAGAGATATTTGAGTGGGCTTCCATCATTTATCAGTGATAAGATATAGTATGATGATCCCAAGACACTAGAGGAAACTATAAGAAGGGACAAATGTCTTTATGATCAGCTTAAAGGAAGAGCAACTTACCAAAAATCTTGGGAAGACAAGAAGAAAAACAAGATGGAACAGAGGAAGAAGGGAACTAAGCTACCATTCTTTGGAAATAATTCTTGGGGACAACTAGCTTCTAAAGAACCCAGAATGACCGAGACATTGGGGCAAAGACCAAAGCATCCACCTATTCAATGTTGGGGTTGTGGGGAAGATCATATGTACTGAGATTTCCCTCACATAGGTGAAAAAGTGAGGACTATTCACAATGTACAACAAGCTGATACAATGGAGGACATCGGAAGAAATTTACCTAGGATATACGCAGCCTTGGATAACAAGCAAGTTGAGTTTCAATCACATATGATTGAAGTGGAAGGTAATATCAACAACCAAACCATTGTTATTTTAATTGATTCAGGAGCTAGTCATAGTTATCTAGATCCTAAGATGGTGGAAATATTTCATTTGCCAAGAAGCAAGCTTGGAACATCTTGGTTGATGTAGTGGGCTACATGAGCTAAAAGGAAAATTAATGAGATGGTTAATGCATGCCCAATGGACATGAATGGATTGAGCACCAGGGCAGATTTGAACATCATACCTTTAGGTTCATATGACTTCCTAATTGGTATGGATTGGTTGGACTAACATCATGTTGTCCTAGACTGTTATAATAAGTTGTTTACTTTCTTGGATGATAAAGGGAATTTAAGGACAGTACAAGGAATTCCCAGGGCAGTAACCATCAGAGAAATTTTAGCCTTGCATTTGAAGAAGAGTTACAGGAAAGGATGTCAAATATTTGCAGCGCATATGGAAGAGACACCTAAAGATAAGATGTCAAATATTGAAGATTATGCAGTCCTAAAAGAGTTTGAAGATGTATTCAAGAAAATAATAGGATTTCCACCCAAGAGAGATATTGACTTCTCCATCAATCTGATGCCTAGAGCAGCTCCAGTATCTAAGACTCCTTACAGGATGAGTAAACCAGAGATGAAGGAATTGCAAATGCAACTAGCAAAGCTTCTGAAGAAGGGATATGTACGCCCAAGTGTGTCACCTTGGGGTGCCCCAATATTATTTGTGAAGAAAAATGATGAAACATTGAGACTTTGCATCGACTTCAAGCAGTTGAACAAGGTAACTGTGAATAACAAGTACCCTTTACCAAGGATAGATGACCTCTTTGATTAGTAGAAAGATGAAAAAATATTCTCCAAGATTGATCTTAGGTCAAGCTATCATCAGGTAAGAATTCACTAGTACATATGGGCTCAAAATGCTACGAAATATTTCCACTTTTCTTGAATTAGTGGAAAAATGCATTAAAATTTTGGCTTTCTTTTAATGTTTTTTTTGTTTAGCCCCGACATTCGTCAATATAGCGACAAATTTAGAAAATCGTCTCTATATCCAGGAATATTCGTTGCTATAGCGACAGTTGTGGCACACGTGCAGTGCAACGAGTATTGACTTTTTTTGAGGTCAACTCATTTATTTTTGTCGCTATATCGATGAACATCTATTTGTAAATACATGTCTTTAAGACTCATTTCAACAAATTTGTATATTTGCGACAATTTTTTTGGTGATTGTTTGAGCTGTGTTTTTTCTATCGTGTATTGGTTTAACACATCCAATTCTCGATCTACATAGCTCGGATTTTAGACTTGCAAGGTTAGTATTTTAATTTTTCTGTCTCTTTTAATATAAAGCTATGTTAAGAAATTTTAATTTCAAAATTTTTTAACATGAATGTTTTAACCAAATTTAATTTTTTAAATATTTTTTTCGAAATTTAGCATTGCTACATATATTTCGTGTGATTGAACATCAAAGTATATGAATTTTTAAATTAAAAAAAAAAATTCAATGTTTGAACAAAATTAATATTTTTTTCAAAATTTAGCATTGCAACATATATTTCTTGTGATTGGACCTCGAAGTATATGAAATTTTGATTTCAAATTTTTTTCAATGTTTTAACAAAATTTAATTTTTTAAATATTTAATTGGTTCTTATAGGAAATTACCGTGTTAAATAAATATACTATGAATGAAAATGCAAAGAGGCTTGCTTAGTTTAGAGCGGCATTGGAGGCGAAGGGCGATGGAAAATGTTATTTCCCTTGCAACGATTGCAGGGGCTTGCAAACAAGAAGAATTTTAATAACATCAGTTGAAAAACATTGTAGGGAGAAGGGGCACGCTGAAGGGGGTTATGAATATCATCCCTTGGTAAGACATCATTCAATATATAATGTATTCTTTGTAATAGTGATCATGTCATGTATTTGTCAAATGTTTTATCGTTTTAATATATGTTCTATACACACTAATTTTAATACATTGTTTGTAAATATAAAGACAATTCCCCCAAAATGTCGACCGCCGGAGAGTTATTTTCCAAGTAGTAGTAGAAATACTACTTTACAAGGTGAGGAACATGGAGATCATAATATTGAAGATCGAGTTCTTAATGATGATATGGACTGGGCCCGGAGAATAATGTTAGTGATTCAAATGGGGAAGATGAGATACATAGATTGATCAAGACACATTTGCTCCAATGGATGAGACCTTGAGGAAGATATCCATGATGTTGATCCTCTAGTCAAGAAGTCACGACATTGCCTCTTTATGAAGGCTCAACAACAAATCTTCTATATACTATATTATTTTTGGTGAACTTGAGCGTTTGAATGGTTTATCAAACACGTCTCGATATCTGGGTGTGTGATATTATTATGTATGTCATGGACATGTGCATAGCTTGACTGTTGCACAAATGTATTGTTGTTAATTAATTAGGTAAGAAGTAGGGATAATGATGCTAGTTAATATTGTTTACGATGACTCTTTTTAATGGTTGGGTGTTAGGTGAATTTCTATTACCACTTGAACCAAATATTTTTACCATGCACATGTCGAGGAAATATCGTGATTATGAAAGAGGTGGAATGGAGTGTCAAGCTATTGATTTGTCCAAAATGATTATATATCATATACTTGGGACAATATGCATTGGAAAATGAATTCCCACAATGTCAAATGAGTAGATGTTGGGCAGATCAACAAAAAAGGTTTCTTGCAAGGTTCTTCATTATATTCCATAATTCCATGTTTCCTTTGGTTGTTTCAGTCGAGAAGTAAGCACAATTTATGGATTTTCGTCTGAAGCAGTGAAGGCGGTGTTCGGTGACTCTGAGATGGTTACGCATTGAATAATAGCGAAGAAAATGGTCAATTTTTAAGAAGAACATAATGTTATACTTTCAATGGTTGTTGATGGTGTAAATCCATTTTGAGAGCTTCGTTCTACGTACTCTTTGTGGCCTGTTTTTGTTATAAGCAATAGCCTTCCTCCTTGGATATCAAAGAGAGCACCCAATGTTTTTCTGAAACGGTTATAGATATATTAATGGGGTGGACTAACCACGGATCTGATTACAAAGTGGCCTCGAATTTCTTCGGGTCTATATTTCTGAACCATTCTACTTCTAAGCGTAGACTTGGCAGTGAACTAGTTCTATTATGTATTCTAAAAGTTGGATTAAAATTAATTGTAAATCTCCCATTGTTGAATAGAATCAAATGCTGTTTCGTATGATATTTGTTTAAATGAAATCGTTATAGGGTGTTTCCAACATGGTCCAGCTACTTTGTTTAATTATATGGATTCGATATGATGCAATGTTGTTTGACATAAATTTCAGTGATTGTTTAATATAATTTCAGCCAAATGTTTCGATATCTGTTCGATAACGTGTTCGACATGTAACTTGACAAGTTTGACTATTCTGATAAATGTTTCAGCATAAGTTTATTTCTGACGATATAAGTTTAAATAGCGTCATTTGACATTTGTTTCAGCATTGGTTTCAACATCGTTCGATAGCGTGTTTCGGCATCGTTCCGATAGCGTGTTTCAGGCATAAGAGATTCTGACACTCAATGTTAGTGGTATTGTTTGGTGTTTAATTAACGTGTTTGTTGCGAAATTATGACATAATATTTCATTTCTTTGTTTTGTGCATGATAATTATATCTTTTATATATAAGGGCCATTATAAATAAATATAATTAATGTATGTTGAACCAATTAGGTAAGTACCAAGTTAAAGATATGAATGTATATTGAGCCTCCTGGAGTAGGTTGTTGAAGTTATGGTTGGCATCACTATGTATCCAACTGGACCAATAAGGGAAAAAGCGATTTCCAATTATGTGGGTATATGGACAATTCATGATGTTCTCGGGTTAACACATTTTTGTAGTATGTAACTTTTCGGTTAACTTTAATATTATATATTTTTGAAAATATCATGCATTTTTTAAATTGTAATAATAATTTTCTACATTAATTCATATATCTTGGGTCTTCAAACAAAGGGTAAATTTGCATGTCGGTTGTGGTCCTAGGATAAAATAGTGTTCGAGAATTTTAGGAAAGGAGTGTTTGATGAGTATGGAACTTCTTCTAGAACCATGATTCGAACTGCCAAAGTAAAATTCAATGGTAAAGAAGAAGATGAAAAAACCGTGAAGAATGACACCTCACCTATGGAAGTTGGAATATAATAGAAATTGTCAAGGTGTGCAAATTATTTATGTATCATATATAAATCTTATGATTTTTAGTGAATTTTGTTCATTGTGATGCATAGCTATATTGATTAATTAGTGTTAATGTGGTTTGTTTATGTTTCATGAATGTCGTTAAAGGCGCGAATGGTCTGTGATGAATGAAAAGTTCCCTCATACAATTAAATTAGGTTTCTACTAGGGCACCTACAAATAGTTCATTTTGTTTGATACAATGCATATTGGGGAAAGGTATAACATAATTTTTATGGTGAATCTTAGATGGAAGGATTGACAGAGAAAGAATTGGAAAGATTTGTGGTGACATCCAAGAAGCTAATCACACATTGCAAAGTGTGATAATTAATTCTAATGGTGATGGCCAAGAACAAAATGCCCTTCTTCCTTTGTTATTGACGGAGCAACATAGCAATGTTGTAAAGAGGTCATTAGAAAATTAGGTTTCCGACGAGGTTTTCGTCGAATATACAAAATATCTTAACGAAAAAGGTGATTTTGGTGGGGTTAAAACACCTTAGTGGAATACATTCATTAAATTAATTATTAGGTATGTTTCCATATTGGTATGGGAATTAGAGTGTGAGAGGGGGTGCATAATTAGAGCTTTCACCTTCATGTGGTTTCCCCTACTGAGTAGAGAATTAATTATTCTCGAAACTAAGAGAATATCATTAGGGGTTAGTGTATTATTTATTTATTCTATCAAAACCCAAAAAATAAAGGTGTGCATGCTCATGTATGATACAAACATAAGCTGACATGAATGGGTCGATGTTGAATTTTTTTCAATTTGGGTTTGTATGGACTGATATTTGACATTGTTAGACTAGACGCATGCAATGGCAGTATGGGAGGGTTTCCATGCTCAAGCATGACTCACACAAACAATTAGATAATCAAGCAACAATCCTATAGAATAATTAATGTGAATGGACCAATGTTTGAAATTTTTCCAATTTTATTGTACATGGGTGAGGGTGACATGGTAGGAAAACACACATGCATTGTGGTATGGGAGGGTTTTGGGACTCCAAATATGACTCAAACAAACTATTCAAAAATAAAATATTATTTGGTTATTCGATCAAAACCCAAAATAAGGCATGTTTGCTCATATGATGACCACACTATATACGACATGTGATATGGGAGGGTTTCCATACTCAAACATGACTCACACAAACAATTCGATAATCAAACAACAATCCTATAGAATAATTAATGTGAATGGGGCCAATGTTGAAATTTTTCCAATTTGTGCTTGTATGGACTGAAATTTGACATGGTAGGAAAACACACATGCATTGACGGTATGGGAGGGTTTTCGGACTCAAACATGACTCAAACAAACTATTCAAAAATCAAATATTATTTGGTTATTCTATCAAAACCCAAAAATAAGGCATGTTTGCTCATGTAATTGACCCTGCTTATAACTGACATGTGAATGGGTCCAACGTTGAATTTTTTCAATTTGTACTTGTATGGACTAAATTTTGACATGGTAAGACTAGACGCATAAAATGACGGTATGGGAGGGTTTCCAAACTCAAATAGCTTTGAAATACCACAAAAAAATATCTTGTCCTAGGACATCATTTAGGGCCAAAAATAGGGGCCTAGTCCCTAGACAAGACTTCTAAGGCACATGGCTAATGTTTAAGTCTATGGATAATGACATAGACCCTATAGAAGTAATTGTTTACTCAAGAGTGGAATACATGATTGATTTTGAGGTTTGGTACACTAGGGATGGATCTCCTAGCCCAAAATATTATTTACTAATAAAAAAACAAGGAATTGGGCCCTAATGTTATATCTAAGATACATATGTTATTAATGGATAACTAGTCCATGAGATAGGTCATCCATACATAATATTTATCATGGGAGTGAGATATGGGCTTGATTCCAAGGTTTAGCATAGCTCAAGGATGGGTCACCTCACTAAGGACATTATACGAGGCCAAAATTATTACATTAGGGGTTGTGAGTTGTGCATAAGGCCCCCATTTAAGAAAAATGCCTTTGAAAAGAATCTTTAGCCCACAAAGGACATATGGTTATGATTCCAAAGTTTGGCACATTATGGATGGATCTCCTCATCCAATACATGGTTCAAAGACAAAAACTAGGAGCTTAGACAATATAAACTACTTTTAGGACTCATGGGAAGACAACAAGGTCTCAATAATGACACAACACCTTGAGAAGAAATGTTTATTCCACAAGTAGCATACATGGGATGCATTGCATCACCAAGGACATAGATTAGGGTAATTACCTTAGGAAAAACTCTATTTCTAGGACTCATGGGTCATTCTCATCACCTTAGGAAGAAATATTTATCCCACAAGTAGTATAGCGATTTGGTTCTAAGAATTGTCATACTAGGAATGGGTCTCATCATCCAAGACATGGTCCAAAGATAAAAACTAGGATCTTAGGTGATATACAATACTTTTATGACTCATTGGAAAGTTAGAGTACCTCGACCATGACATGAGACATCGCAAGGAATATTAATCCCATGATAGGCATACGAGTTTGATTCTAAAGTTTGTTTGACCAAGGACATGTCTTCTAGCCCAAGAAATTGTTTAGGTCCCAAACTAGGGGTTTTGGCCCTATAAACAAATTTTACAACTTATGTGCCATGGAATGGGTTTTGAACCATGATACAAGCCCTTTAGAAGGAATCATTGGCTTATTAGAATGGTATTGTCCTAATTCCAAGGTTTGTTGCACTAATAATGAGTCTCCTGGCCCATAACATGATTAAAGGATAAGAATAAGCTATTAAGACCCTAAATGCATAGGACTAGTTTATGGGTTTAGCACATGAGGGGCAGTCCTCCTCGTGAAAGATATTTTAAATCACATGGGAAATGAATAGAGACCTAGGCTGTGAGGAATTACCTTTGGATGGTATCTTTGGTATAAGACTAGGATATGAGCTTCATTCCAACGTTTGATAAACTAGGGGACGTTCTCCTTATCCAAGCCACACTACAAAGCCAAAATTTAGTGTCTCGGGTCCTAAATGATCTACTCCTAAGGCATTTGGGTCATGCATGCTACCTTAGAACACAAGATAGGCCCTCTAGATAGAATATTTGGGCTAGGAGTGAGACATGGTCCCTATTCAAAGTTTCACCAAACTAGGGGTGTGGTTCCTCACCTAAGATATGTTTCATGGCAAAATATTAGGGGCTTGGGCATTGTAAACTACTTTTATTACATGGTATGTGGTTAAAAACTAGGGTATTATGCTCTAAATGCTACTTTTATGGATTATGTTCCATGAACATTGCTCTAGACCATAACATGTGCACTTTAACATGTATCGTTCACCCATATGTAGGATACAGGCCACTTGATTCCAAGTTTTGAGATGTTAATGACTTGTATTTTTACCATGACAACATTTAAGGTAAAAAACAAGGGGCTTAGGCCCTAAACGATGCTTCTATGGCTTGTAGGCCATGCATAGAACCTTAAACCGTGACACATGCCTTTCGTAAGGTATCAATTTCCCAAGGGTGGTATACATGTACAATTCTAAGGTTTTGAAAACCATGAACACGTTTATTATCCCATAGCATGGTTCAAGTCTATAGAATATGGGATTGATCCCTATAGATTGCTTTGGTGGCTCATGGGAAAATCATAGGGCCTTAACCAAAGACAAGACCTTCATAAGAAATATTTGTCCCATGAGTGGTATACAAGCCTAATTTTAAGGTTTGGTGCATAAAGGATGATCTTTTTGGCCCAAAACATCATTCAAAGAAAAATCATAAGGGCTTAGGCCTTAAACACTACTTTTAGGTCTTGTGGGCTAGGCACTAGGAACCAAACACTAATTTATATAAGTGCTTAGGTCTTGTGGGATAAGCACTTATGATGTAGGTGAGTGATCTGTTTGAGTACTCATTGTTTTATCCTACACGCTCATTGAGCTTGAGCCCCTACTCAAGGGGTAGCACCTAATTTAGGGGGTTGCATTGGTTGGGTGGAAAAATGACCTTTCCATTTGATTCCCCCCTTGTTGACATCCTACTTGTCAAGCATTTGTTTGGAATATAAGATAGTCATCGACAAGGTGAAGGACATAGTTGATCTACTATTACTTAGACATGGTTGATTTACTTAATTTCTTAGCCATGATTGAGTTATTTGATTGATTTAAAAGAGACTATATATAAGAAAGAACCCCTTGACCTTGAGCTAGTTACACTCATTTATTTATTTTTTATTTTACTTTGATTTATTGAATTTTTATTTTCTTTCTTGTGTGTTCATTGTCCTTTGAGTTTAGTTAGCTCAATTGACTAACAAAAATTTGCCACTCTGTTTTTAGAAAATTCCAGGCCAAATTTATTTTAGGTCACCATGTCAACTACTTTGACATTGGAGAATTATGGGGGGTAGGTTGTGGCTCCACACAATATCAACATAATTCCAAGCATGACCTTTTCAAAGGGAATCACCCTCCTTGGTGTTGGCATAACTCCCCTACCCAATATCTTGTGATTTTAGATAACATTCATCAAACCCAAACATCAATTTCCATCCTGACCCATACTTCAATTAAGCATAACACATTCATTTATTTATCTCACCAAGTGAGATATTCATCCAATGTTCAACTTGGTGATAGAGGGGGACAGATTAGGCTTTTAGGCCATGCAATGAACTCTAGTTATGTGAGGTCACATGGACATGCTAGGAATTTTAATCGTAGTTCATGTGATATTCATCAATGCTCGAGTTGAAATCATACTTATTGTGGGCCATTGGAGGCTCATGTACATGATGGTATCATGGATGATGTTAGTATGAAATCATATCTATAGATTTAATTGATGGTGTACATATAATTACAAATTACGAGTTTCTAGATAGTTGATTGTGTTATTTTTGTAAAATCTAATTATTTCCCATGTGTAGTTGTTATGATTTGATAGTATTTTTCCCTTATTGTGTGATGCATCCATCATGGTTTCCATCAATGAAGCACTAGTTACAATGTCTTTCTTTATTGGAATATCTCACATATAGACATTGTGGCACTATAATTTTGTTTATGTATGATATTTAGTGTTTTTATGTTTCTTGTTCTTGTTTTAATAATATCAACTTTGATAACTATATTGACTTTTTCAATGAGTGCATATATGTTATTTTTTATATGCAAAATGTTCATGCTCAACCTACATCCATTCCACCTAATGTCAATGATGTCGAATGTTACAAAGTAATAAATATTTCTTAGTTAAAATTAATTTCAATGAATAGAAACATTCTTAATGTAATTAAGATAAAATGTTTTTAAGTTTTTCTACATTTTTCAAAAATTACACCTAAAATCAACAAAATAGATTAACCAAGTAGGCTTTCATAGGCCTAGCTATGTTTTAGTGACCTAGAAGGTATATGTATATTGGTGAGCATGCAATTTTCATAATAATCATATAAAATGATAAAACATAAAGAATTCAAAAGGGAACAAAATCCTTAAAAGAACATTATCCACATATTCCACCTAGGTTTCAATATCACGCTCTTCAATAGATTAAGTGTTGGTGCCTTCTTGGTTTAGTCTAGGGCATCATGTCCTATAAAAGGATTTGACATAGCTTGAGAGTTGAATATGTGAGTCCCTAACCATAGCAATAGTTTCCTCCACCTCCATATTATTTTGTAAGTGATTGTACATAAAAGTGGCCATAACTTCTCTTTCATTATCAATGATAACTTACATACGCCCTTTAACTAGAGTTAAACATTAGTAGTTAATATTCACACAAATTTTGTTTCATTATTTAACATTTTGTAAATGTTAATACTTACATTAAATTTCTTAGTTATTGTTAGTATGTGTATTAGTTAGTCAAGTTGTATTGTTAGTATGTGTATTGTATGTTGTATTGTTAGATGTGTATAGTTAGTATGTGTATTAGTATGTTGTATTGTTAGTATGTGTATTGTTAATACCCATATCTATGAAATTGATATAGTATATATAGTATATAATTTATATATAATATATAATATATGTAATATATAATTTATAATTTATATATATAATATATAATTTATGTAATTTATAAATTTTATATTATAGAACATATAACAAAAAACAATTAAAACACATATATTATATAACATTAAAAAAAAACAATTAAAACACATGTTGTGCAATGTCATGACCTCTCCAAACCAAAACGCGGGACTACACTAAACCCATGTTTTTTCATGTCGACCCACACCTACACCCTCACCGCATTCGAGCTCCCGATCGACGGAGAGCGATAGAGGAGGCCCAGCTAGGACAGAGAGTGATAGAGGAGGCCCAGCTAGGACAGAGAGCGGTAGAGGGGATAGAGCTCCGGCGGACGGAGAGCGATAGAGGCGATAGAGCTCCGGCCAATAAAGAGCGATAGATGAGGCGATAGAGGAGACCCGAGTGAAACAAAGGAGCATCGATAGAGGAGGCCATCCAGCCCTAGCTTGAGTGATAGAGGAGACCAGCGATAGAGGAGGCCAGCCAGCCCTAGCGTCGATAGAGGAGGACAGCCAGAGTGACAGAGAATTGCGATAGAGGAGGCCAGCCAACCCTAGCATCGATAGAGGAGGCCAGCAATGTCATCAAATTGGGTAAGTTTTTCTAACCTTTTAAAACCCTAAATCGAGAACTGAATACCACATGGCCTTGTATAATTTACATAGGAAGTTGTCAAGCAGGAAAAGTATGCTCATAGGAGTATACATTAGAACTCGTGACTACAATGTTGGTTGATGGATTTCTAACAATACCCATAACAACAAATAATGGAGGGATTTGCTAAAAACATGCCCTAACTGGATTTTTAGATAAAAAAAAATATATCCTCTTATAAATCAAATAGCTTGGTTGGAGCTTGATTTCATGAAAAACTTTTAAATTAATTTTGCAATATTCATCAATCTTGTTTAGTCCCTATGAATATTTAATTCGATTAGTTGAGCCTTGAATAGAAGGTAATCCTACCCCACATGACTATGCCATCCTTTCCATAATTCCAAAGATGCCCAAATCAAATGGGTCTTCCATAAAGAACTAGGACCTATTAAGGAAATTTCAAAGAGTCTAGTCACTACCTTCCCCAGATTGAGATGGCTAGAGAAAGACCTTATGGCCAAACCATATAAACTAGATTCTCGGGGGAGGGAAGAAATTTCTCTCCTAGCCCACCCTTCAATCCAAATAAAACT
>SNQJ01S0034003.1:99218-112449 GCA_010110895.2 Picea sitchensis | reverse complement strand
CCTTTGGTCATATTTGAAATTCATGTGGTGTTAAAAATGTGAATGAAAAGTTCTTTCTGCTGGGGCTTAAGTAGAGTTGGGTGTAAACAAAAACAAAAAGTGTTTAATCCGCTAATGAAAGAAGAGATCTGCCAAAAGGAACCAAACTGCCAAATGTAGTGACAGATAACTAAGTTTAGTTCTGTCAAAGAATGTAAAGACCATATTCAAGGAAGATTCCAGTACAGAAATATTCTGGAAATACGAGTCTGCTTAATATTGGGCAGGTGGTGCCTGCATTAACAAAGAGAAGATCTAGAGAGAAAAATACCAATTGCTCAAAGAGCAGATTGAGGTTAGAGAAGCAGTAAATAGANCAAGTATGGAATCTCGGTAAAGCCATTCAGCAGCATCAAGAAAGAGTAGCAAAGCTAGAACTGCGAGTAGTTCCAAGCACTCTGCAGGAAGTGCGAGATCAAAGGGAAGAAACTGTTAGGAGCGCAGTAGAAAGAATTACGGTGTTAGCTGCAGAATGCAAGAAACTCAATAATCGAAGTGCACAGACTTATGAGCGCCTTACAGAAGACCTAGAGCTTAGGATATTGGAGGCACAACTCTAGGAGGAAAAGCAACAAGCATCGACAGTGCAAAAATAGTTGAAGCTGCTTACAACAGTGGAGAATATGAAGAGGGCACAAGAGCAATGTGCAGTTCAGCAGCAGGTCACTTCCATCTAGAGTTGAGTTATGGAGTTGACACAACAACTCCAGCCGATGCAGGATGAAGCCTGCAACATCTTTGAATAAATAGAGGGAATAGGATCACAGCTGGAACAAGTGGTCACAACCATGGATCAACGTATGGAAGGGCCTGTCACAGAGCAAGTCATTCAGGAGTTCGTGGAGCAAGAGGATCTAGTGAAGCAACAAGTCGAGGTAGCTCGAGCTAAGCTCGAGGCCCTCAAAGCAATGTTGCCTAGATCAGAGTGACTTGGGACGAGTCACAAGTGGGTGTTGGGGGCTTGTTGGCCCTCAACCAAATTTTGGGAGAAACTTGGTCATGTTGACCATTTTTGGGACTTCGACAAGCTGGTCAAAGATAGAGCGCCCAAGCGAAGTGGAGATCGTGGGATCTCGCCCCTTTTTGTGATCTTTTTGGGTTTTAGGGTTTATGTAATGGGTATGGGATGTCATCCCATGGGTCTTAACCATGTTTAGTCCCTTTTTTTAATGTATAAATAAGTATCCAGGCGATGTAAGAGTAGTGAGAGTTCATATAAGCCAATAGTTAAGTGCGAATAGTTGTGAATGTTTCATGCATACTGTTTGTTGAGACTTGCAGAGATAAGTCCAAGTCATTGTAAGAAGGCTTTGTGCTTTGACCTAACTCAGGGAAGGAAGATCTGGCAAGGTGCACACAGATATCTTGTCCTATGCATAGTTGGAGTTGTGTCTTGGTGCATGTAAGAAGATTGGTGGACGTAGCCCCACACTAGGGTGAACCACATATATCCTGTGTTATTATGCTTTGTGCATGTGTTCATGGTGTTTATGCTTTTATTTTATTAGTGTTGATTGATGAATGCATCTGATGTAGTAGCTTAGTGCTTAATAATGTGAATGAATGCTAGATCTGAGCTAGTGTTATGTTCTAATCGAATGAAAGTATTAGATCTTCGTTAATACTTTGTTGTTCTGTAATTAGGGTTTTAACCTGCTATGTGAATAAGGGTTAAAGACTAATGAATGTTAATTGCTAAGTGCTCTGTTAAGTATTTTGATCACAGATATTTGTCCCAACTAAGTTGTAGACACTTGAGTCCTGCAACCCCCCCTTCCTCTACCTCGGGTGAGAATTCATCTGCTTCGCAGGTGTTGCCAAAAGGGCCAATAGTTAGGGCTTTGTTGGTGCCTTGTTCAAGCGTTGAACCCTGGTTCTTCCCCTATGCCAACAGAAATGCTCTGATTCATTATATGTTTATGCACAGAAGATAGAATTGAAACATCACATACATCTTATCTTCACCTTCTAATACTATGCAGAAAACATTAGCTATGAATGTAGGCATTTATTATAAGAATATCAAAATTATTACGCTGCTCAAGTTTCTTTGTAAAATATTTCAAATAATTATTCTATATTTTTAAACCATTTGAAGTTTTTTGTATGTTCTCCAAGTTATCAAACATCGTTCCATCCTTAATTAAAAAAAAAACAATGTGTCGTATGTTATCACTGAAATATCGTCTGCAACATTGCACGCAAATGGTTAAAGAAACACAACAATGCCAACAACAATTAGTTCACCTACAGCATTGAAATGAATTCAAAAGGAAAAAAACTATACAATTGGTTCAAAATTTGACATCTGTAGATTCACCAAGAGAAACGTGCACACAATGCACAGTGTGCATGAGTTAACAAATCCCTCAAAGCACATAGTGTACCAAGTGCGTGACTGTGTACGAGAAACGTCGCGCACTTATATGAACGACGAATTTATGGATCTTGTCGTCCCATCAACCACTTATGGACCAACTCCCAACATGATTTGACCCTCATATCTGAACGAAATATGAATGGGAGGTTGTTCAAGGACTAGAGGGTGCCCTAAAAGGCTCGTTGTTCACACCAAGATCCAATTACATTTTTCCTTGAATAAATGTTATAAATAAGAGTCATGGGTGCACTAAGAAACCAAGATCTTCATTGTATCATTATGCTGCAAGAATTATCCCTTGAGAATCCTCTTTTACATTTGGAGCTTTCAAGCATCATTGCAATAGGTCATTCCACTCACCTCTTGAGGGAATAGGCATTGATATTCTTCACCATTTTCCATTTATTCCATTGTATGAAGAGCTCTCTATTAGGGAACTCAATATCCCTCCCAAGGAGGAAGAGGGGACTCATAAGTCCTCATTTTTCTCTACGGTATGTTTCCTACTAACCTATTGATCCATTGGTAGCATTATGTTGGTCATTTGATTGATTTTCATGGTTCTAAGTTTCTCATGCTTTCTAAATTTTATTTCTTAGTTGTTTTAGTTTATTTTTTTGTTTATTACATGTGTTTGTCTTGTTTAACCGACTCACAAACTACTGTCTTGTCTAGCAGGCTCATCTAGACATGCAAATGTTGTTGTTTTGCTCACCCAAGTGAAAAAACCAACACAAGTACAGATTGGTGACCATACTGAGGATTGGTATCAAGTTCGTCCCTATATAAGCTTAGAGAGCACTTCATTTTGATCATATTGACTTGTAGGTACCAAAAACGGCCTCGCCCAACCTGCCAAAGTTCAAATTTGGAGGCGAGGAAGGAGAATTTCATTCATAAATTTATCCCCCAACATGTGATAGGAAGTGCACGGATTTTCCTGCCCATAGACATTCACTGTGCGTGAACCATGTCTCTTTACACTATGCATTTTGTGCACTGTGTGCCCTCTATGCACTGTGCACCCTCTACGCGCCTATCATAATTGAAACTCACACATATGTTCAGTTTCTCAAAATTGTAAGGGTCTTTTGAATGTTTTGAGGGCCCGTAGCCTTCAGATTTTCATTTTTATGTACTTTGTAAAACAATTTCACTCCACTTAGAATAATTTCCCATGTGAAAGGTTAGCTAACATAGGCACTTAGGGGGTAAAAAGAACCAATATTGTCCTCTTTTTCTTTGGTTTCCACATGGATGGATTTTTATGCTTGTAAAATTCTAAGTTGAGGTTGTTGCTTTCATACACAAAACATTTACATTGGGACTAGAAACCAATTTGACCTTTGAGTATGCTCTTCCTGTAACATCCTCGGCCATCAACCCACTTTTCGGGCAACGCTACTACGCGAAACATTCTCATACTTATATATATATAACATGCATATTAAATCTAATTAATAGATTGTTCTAAAAAATACAGAGTAAGCACAAGATTACTACTAATATACATCATCAAGTAGATTAACAATAATTCATATGCGCAACAGAATACATGATAACATATAAGCATCACAGGCATGCAAAACATAATACTAAGCACAAACTGATACTTATATTTGAAACTATAGTAATTCCACCAACTGCATGCAAACCTTCCATGAACCTCCCAGCCTTAGACCGCGTTGCTCATCACTTTCAGCAGTAGGTCACCCCCAAGCTAAGACTAAACTCCATCGAGCAGGGAATCCTAGGCTAGGCAAGGTCAATGAAAGACACACAGTTACAGAGGAAGGATTCTCTCCCAGGAGTCACTTACACCCATTGCTCACAGACCCTCATTCCCCACATGCCTGTCCCACTCTAGAAGTATACACCTTCACTGTCACACGGACAGTCTTCAGTTGCTAAACCTCCCTTGCCTTGGGATTCAACAACAGACTGGACCAAAAGTCTTCGAGCTCCATGGGAGCTACAAGACCCCTTCTAGGAGTTCTCACTTCCTTCGCACACTCTCTCACCTAGAGAGAGTTGCTCATAGGCTTGGCAACCTGTTCTTTTGAGCAATTCCAACACAATGAGGACACAACAACAAGGCTCAGCAATGCACAATCAATGGCAGCAACCTCACATGGTCAAGAACTATGCGACCACAACAGCCCACTGGGATAGCACAACATGACTCGGGAAATTTCGTGTTTATCAACCATGCAACATAGGACGGGTTCACAATTCTGGTTTCAGAGATGTGTGAGGGTGTAGAGAGATCCCACACAAAGACTTAACGATTCAGGTAAGAATTCCCCAGAACAAACATCAAAACAAAGTTCGATCATGGACACCCGCAATTTCAGACGGAGGATGGAAAAATAGGAGGTTGAAGCCCCAACACAGATCCCTTCTTTGGTTTTAACTGCATGTGCCCAAGTCGACACCTGTCTCCCTGGGGCTGCATGCTCCCCATTTTTCACACATTCCCCCAACCATGAACTTAGGATAAAACATAAACATTTACACAGCTTTGGAATAATATTTAATTATTATCCCCAAGGTCTTAAGCTCTTAAGCTTAGCCCTTCTCCCAACCTTTCAACCCCCTCTCCCTTACCAAGACTTTGTGGAAGCTTAGTCCCCCATCACTCATTCATCATGGTCAGTCCACACGAAGATATGTTTTTATATTAATAATGTGCATCATCACATGTACAAAAACCAGGCTCTTGGCCTTCAACACTTAGGCTCTCTGGCCTAATAAACACATAAGTCCACCAGCTTATATAAACTTGGCTCACCAGCATAAAAAACATAATTACAATTCATAATACAATTGGGGCACGTCCTTGTGGTATTACAATCCACTCCCCTTATTTTTGCACTGTCCTCAGTGCAACTTTCGCACAACATCAACAAGATTTCCAAAATCTTCAAAAAGATGCGGTTATTCTGCCTACATAGCATATTCTTGATCCCATGTCGTGCCCTTAGGACCATACTAGGTCCACTGGACCTTTACAAGTCCTATGGCTTGATTCTGGAGTTGTTTTCTTTATATGCACACAGGATGCACTTGTAGGACACCTTCTTGTTCCACCTAGATCACATTCCAGTCAATCACATGATTAGGATCAGGTATATATTTCTTAAGTAATGAAACATGAAACACATTATGTACAGTCATGGATGTAGGTAATGTAATCATATATGCAACTGGCCCAATCCTTTCTAGGATTTCAAATGTCCCACAAAGTCTGGCTGCCAACTTGGAACAATTTCCCAGCCTCGGGGAACTTCTATTGGCTTTTACTTTTAGAAAAACATGATCTCCCACTTTAAACTCTCTATGGGTTCTGTTTTTATCAGCATAACTTTTCTTCCTGTCTTGGGCAACTTTCAAATTCTGCTTAATTTTCAGCATTTGCTCTTCCATTTCCTTGAGCAACTCTAGCCCAACTACCACTCTATCAGTTGGGTTATCCCAGCTTACTGAAGTATTGCACTTTCTGCCATAAAGTGCTTCAAATGGGATAATCTTCAATGTTGCTTGATACCCATTATTGTAGTCGAATTCTACCAAGTGTAGGTAGTTTTCCCATTTCGATGGTTTTTCCATCACATACATACTCATTATGTCTTCTATCACTCGATTCACCTGCTATGTCTGCCCATCCAACTAAGGATGATAGGCTGTACTGAAATTCAAATTTGTTCTGAATCCCTTGAATAACCCTTTCAAGAAATTTGAGGTAAATTTCGGGTCTTTGTCAAACATAATTGTCTTGGGAATTTCATGCAATCGTGCCACTTCCTTCATAAAAATATCAGCAACCTCCGCTTCCTTGTGAGTATCCTTTAATAGAATGAAATGGGCAGATTTCGTAAGCTTTTCCACCACTACCATAATTGAATCATGTTGTTTGCATGTTCTGGTCAATCTTGTGATGAAATCCATTGTCACCACTTCCCACTTCCACTTAGGAATGGGTAAAGGTTGTAGCAATCCAGTTGGGTGCCTATGCTCATCTTTAACCTTTTGGCATTCCATACATCTAGCGATGTATTCTTCAATATCTTTCTTCATACCTGGCCAAAAGTAATGGCTCTTGACCCCTGCCATAGTCTTCTAATATCCATGGTGCCTAGCATAAGGCGCGTTATGCATTTCTCTCAGAATCACAAGTTTCAAACCTTGGACATTAAGTACATAAAATATGTTCTTGTACAGAAGTATTCCATCAGTATCTAACTTATAATCTTCCACTCCTTACGACGTCTTATCTTGTTGTAGCTTCGCTACCAATTCCCGGTACTGCAAGTCTGCGCTTGCAGCTTCCAAAACTCTGCTCTTTACATCGGTTTGATACATGATAATGGTTGTAGCATGCAATTTGTGTACTCTCATGCTGAGTGCATCAACCACTTTATTATCCTTCCATTTTATATGCTTGATATAAAAATTGTATTCACGGAGAAATTCCAGCCACCTACTCTGCCTAGCATTCAAGGTTGGTTGATCAAACAAATACTTCAGACCATTATGCTTTGTTCTCAATTCAAACCTCCTTCCCATGAGGTAATGTCTCCATTTACTTAGAGCGTGAATGATGGCTGCTAACTCCAAATCATGAGTTGTGTATTTCCTTTCATGCTCTTTCAACTTTCTGGATTCATAACAAATTACGAATCCATTCTGACTGAGGAATCCTCCCAGTCCTTCTTTGCATGCATCAATGCACACCACAAAATCTTCATTTGGATCTGCAATCCTTAAGACTGGAGCACTGGTTAACAGTTGCTTCGATCACTGAAATATTTTCTCACAATCTTTTGTCCACTGAAACTTCTTCTCTTTCCTTTGCAAGGAAGTGATAGGGTGAGCTAACCTCGAGAACTCTGTGACAAACCTTCTGGAATAACCATCTAGACCCATAAAGGATCTGATTTATGTCACATTCTTTGGCGCTAACCATTCTATGATGGCCTCAATCTTTTTAGGATCTACCGTTATCCCATCTTTCGAAATAATATGCCCCAAGTAATGGATCTGCTCCTGATAAAATGAGCACTTGCTCATCTTGGAATATAGTTGGTGCTCTCTTAGAACCTACAACACCATCCTAATATGTTTCTCATGCTCTTCCTCTGACTTGTAATACACCATAATGGCATCCAGGAAGACTATGATGAACTTGTCTATATAGTCCCTGAACACACCATTCATCAAACACATAAAAACAATAGGTGCATTTGACAGCCCAAGCGACACCATTGTGAACTCATAATGACCATACCTTGTTCTAAAGGTGGTATTTTTGTTGTCTTCATCCTTAATCCTTACCTGGTGGTATCCCAACCCGAGTTATATCTTCAAAAATATCTTTGTATCCTTCAACTGATCGAAGAGGTCATCAATCCTTGATAGAGGATACTTGTTCATTACAGTTACCTTGTTCAATTGGATGAAATAGATACACAATCTCAACATTTCGTACTTCTTCTTCATGAATAGAACCGGGGCACCCCAAGGTGACACGCTTGGGCATATGTACCCCTTCTTCAGAATATCCTCAAGCTGCAATTGCAGTTATTTCAACTCTGGCGTATTCATTTTGTAAGGAGATTTCGATACTGGAGATGCTATAGGCATCAAGTTTACAGAGAAGTCAATATCTATTTTCGGAGGTAATCCTAGTACCTCCTGAAATACATCTTCAAACTCCTTTAGTACCTCATGATCTTTAATACTTGACACCTTATCCTTGGTTGTTTCCTCCACATGTGATGCAAATAATTGACAGCCTTTTCTGTAGCACTTCTTTAGTTGCATCGCTGAGATTTCTCTGATAGCAACAGCTCTGGGAATTCCTTGGACTGTTTTATGATTCCCTTCCTCATCCAGGCAAGTGAATGCCTTGTTACGACAATCCAGGATGGCAAGGTGATGGTCCAACTAGTCCATCCCAATTAAATAGTCATAAGAGCCTAAAGGCAGAATGTTCAATTCAACCTTCGTGCTCAGTCCATTCATGTCCACAGGACAGAACTTAACCAACTCAGTGACTTTCCTCTTGGTTCCTGTAGCTAGTTGCACTAACCAAGATTTTTCATGTTTGTTTCTTGATAAATGAAAACTTTCCACCACTCTAGGATCTATATAACTATTGCTAGCCCCTGAATCAATTAAAATATTAAAGGCATGGTTGTTAATCATACCTTCCACTTCAATCATGTTCAACTGAAATTCAGATTTCTTATTGTTCAGGGCTGCATAAATCCTTGGCATTCTACTACCCATGTCCTCCACTATTTTAGCTTGCTGAAAATTGTGGACAACTCTCATTTTATCATTTCTATGGGGGAAATCTCTATACCTATGGTTTTCTTTACAATCCCAACACTCCATATGTGTCTGTCTTGGCATGTGTCCACCCATTTCCATCTTTCTAGGTTCTCTAAAAGATGGTTGTCCCTAAAGACTGTTTCTAAAAAAGGGTTTCTTAGTTCTCTTCTTCATCTGATCCATCTTAAATTTCTTCTTGTCTTCCCAAGCCTTTTGGAAGGTAGGTTTCTATTTTTTTTGTTCATATAAACATTTCTCCCTCCTTATCATTTCTTCCATGGTTTTTGGGTCATCATACTGAATCTTGTCACCAATAGAAGGTGGCAATCCACTTAGATATCTTTGAATCTTCACAGTCTCACCCTTGATGAACGGAACATACTTCAATAATTCCAAAAATCTTGATTCGTATTCATCAATGGTCATGTTGCCCAGCTTGAGTTCAAAGAACTCTTTCATCTTTCTATCATAATACCTTTTAGTCAAGTATTTCTTCTTGAAATACCTCTTGAATTATTTCCAAGTGATATCTTTCTCTCTAATGTGTTGCACCTGCACAAGTTGATCCCACCACATGGATGTCTTTCCCTTCAGTTGATACATTGCAATTCTTCCTTCTGCATGAGAGGAATAATTCTGTAGTTGGAAATATTTCCTCATGCCAAGCAACCATGTTTCGACATCTTCCTCCTTATTATGTTCTCCATCAAACATAGGAGGCTTAATCTTATTCATTTTTCCCTTCATTTCATCCACTCTAGATCTCCTGTTCTTTCTGGTAGGAGATGGGCTTGACCTACTGTGTACCCTTCTCTTGGAGTGACTTTGGTGATGATGATAATGTCTACCAGCACTCCTTCATCTTCTCCCTTCAGAATTTTGGTGACTCCCTGTTCTGCTCAAGTCACTCTCCTTATCCAACTTCTTTTCTATTCTCTCCAAACTGTTTAACAACTTTACGTTGAATTCACCTTGTTTTTCTTGAGTTTTCCTCAGCCTTTTGCTATCTTCTAGACGATTTTGGGCATATTTCTTCAATTTTTCAATGATCTTCCTCAGATTTTCTTCCTCATCTATCTCCTTTCCATGCCCATTGGAGTTCGATCCTTCAACTCCCAATTGGACGTCCATTCCTTCTCTTTTTTTTTCTAAACTGGAATCATTCTTTGTCTCTTCCATTTCTTTGCACTCCTTGGAAATTCTAATTAGTTATGGAACTCGTCAAACTTCTGCAATCACAACGTACAGACAACCAAAATTTGTCAGGTGATGCAGGAGCATCTACGACTTCAACAAGCGAGCCAGCGCGTGGAGTAACGAACATACAGCTGGACAGCGCCAGCACATACATTTTTGGATTGCTTTGAAGATTGTTGCGCCGCCATTTGAATGAAATCATTCATAAGAAGCGCACTTGTATTGTAATGTAGATAGGAAGGCATTTAATGGTTTTAATGCCGTTAGATAGGAATTAACTGTAGATTAGACAGTTTTGCTTTCGAGAGGGAAAATGGAATCTAGGCACCCTCTTTTGTAACATTGTATGATCATCAGATTAGCATTGAGACAGAAGCAAGAAGGAGAACAGAGAACTTGTGAAGAACACCCATGTACAGATTGAATTAATAGAGAAAGGACTTTGATTCAATTCCATGGATGTGTTTGATCTCTGTGTGTTGTTGATATTATGTTGTTGCATACTTGCTTCTTTTTATGCTTATTTTCTATATGCTGCATATGTGATTGCATATTAGGTTCGAAACCTGAGAGAATGAGGAAATAGGTTCCAATAGTTTCTCTGTTTGAGCCAGGAGATTCCTACATAGAGTGCAGTTGAATTCCTTCCGCATAGAGTGCGTCGAGGAGGCTCTACAGTTAAACTCTCATTCTCGCTCATCCAGAAGTTGAATTGGGTTGACAGGGTGTGCAGGTGAAGTGCAGGTCAAGGTTGAAGCCTCAGCAGGGAGTCTGAGTAAAGAAAGGTCGAGGTTGCTGTGACTGTGAAAGCGCAGGACCTGGAAGACTTTAAGTACTGTTGGGAGTGGTTGAAGGTTGAGCACAGGGAGTGTGTGAAAACACTCTGAAGGAGTCCAAGTTGGTAAAATTTCAGGAGGGATAGCACCTTTTGCTTCGCTCACACAGGACGAAGGTGGTGAAGCGGAGAACTCTTCAAGAGGAAGAGAATCGACGACTTGAAATTCTGTGAAGAATCGCAAAATCTCGTGGATTGTTGGATCCGGGAAAAGTAGCGAGGAGTTTAATCCTCAAGCGTAGGTAGAACCCATTTGCCATCGCATATCAGGTTTGGCGAGTGCAAGAGTTGCATGCACGTCGAAATCGTGAGTGGCGATTCCTCGATTTGATCGGAGCCGTTGATCTCCATAGGACAGGTGGGAAGAGATCTCAGCATCGTGGAATCGACATTCGGGGTTTTCAACCTCAGGGAACACTTGCATCGTGGATTCATGATCCACGAAGTCCTAACGGCGACATGGCAGTGTGGGACCCCGAGACTTAGTGGAGGACAGGTGTCCTCACATCGGGGATTGGTACCTTGGTACTCAGGGTTTTGAAATATAAGGGCTCGGCGTCGCGGGTGGCGATATCCCGAAGTGTTGACCGTTGACCATCGGGGTTCGGTGGCTCGGTGTTTTGGGGCACGAGAATAGTGCTGCAAGTTTCACGATACCGCGAGACCCAATTTTCCGATTTACGAAGGGGAGATCACCGAGGAGTGTTCTGTGGGTGACGGGAACTCCCGAGAGGAGTTGGAAGAGCTTGGACTCTGAGCCGTGTTGAAGTGAAGATCCTGGTGGAGCGGTTGTGCCGTTGAGGGCCGGTTGCGTCAGAGTGGTATCAGAGCCTGGGAAGAGTTCTCTTTGTTCGGGTAGCAGAGAGAAGTGGATTTTACCATGCCGCCACGAAGGGAGAGGCAGTCACCTGATCGAGAGGATAGGGATGCCCGAAGAAGGGGTAGGCCAGCAGGCAACCCAAAAATGGAACGTCAGATACGAGATCTCAGGGCGAGACTCGAGGAGATGGAGACCACCCAGAGGCATGGGGCTGGTACAGCAGAGTTCAGCGATTCCGAAGTAGAAGAGGAAGCTGGACATGACCAAGAAGAGGTCACAGTAGAGGATGCCTCGACAGAGAGGTTGATCAGAGCCATTTCGAGGATGAGCTCGAAGACTAAGATGGACATTCCCGTTTATGAGGGAAGTCTAAACGCAGAAGAGTTGCTGGATTGGATCCGAGCACTCAACACCTACTTCGATTATGAGGATATCGAAGAGGATAAGAAGGTAAGCCACACTGTCACGAAGCTGAAAGGACATGCAGCCTTATGGTGGGATGAATTGCAAGCGGATAGGCGCTGCAAAGGAAAACAAAAGATCAAGAGCTGGGATCGGATGATCGCCAAGATGNATGATGATGGTGAAGGAGTACACCGAGGAATTTTACAGGCTCAACATTCGAGCTGGTCATCGGGAAAGTGATGACGAAAAGGTGGCAAGATACCTGAATGGATTGAGGTATGACATTCAGGATGAGCTGAGCATGGTTACCATCCGCATAGTTGAGGATGCGTACCAGATGGCTCTAAAAGCAGAAGAGAAGCTGAGCCGCAAGCAAGGTCAGCGAGGGCGAGGCAGAAGCCAGCCCAGAGGTAAAGTTGTTGCCCCAGAAAGAACTCAAAAGCCCAAGGAGGATTGGAAGAGACCTCAGGGTAGAGCTGAAAGAGGTGGAACCTCACAGCAGAGGTAGCAAAATTTTGAGTCGAGGAGACAGCAAACAGATCAGCAAGGAGATTACGCTGATGCCAATACTTTTCCTCGTACCCGAGGTAGAGGAAGAGGTCGTGGAGGAATTATCACATGTTTTACGTGTGGTAAGGATGGACACAAGGCTGTTGACTGTCCAGACAGCAAAATGGACAGAGGAAAAACTCACGTCGTTGAGGCGCAGAGGTGTGACGTGGAGGATGAAGACACTGAAAGTGGGAAGTCACTGACGGTGCACCAGGCTCTCTTGAAACCTAAGAAGGAGGTGGACAGCTCAGCGCAAATATGAAGACTATTCCGGACCACGTGCAAGACCAAGGGCTGGAAATGCAAGGTCATTGTGGACAGTGGGAGCACTGATAATCTCGTTTCGACTGAGATGGTGGAGAAGCTGGAGCTGAAAACGAACAGACACCCAAGTCCATACAAAGTGACATGGCTGCAGAAAGGACACCAGGTATGTGTTACGAGACAATGCTTGGTCAATTTTAAAATGGGTGAATATAGGGATGAAATTCTATGTGATGTCATTCCCATGGATGTCTGTCATGTTTTATTGGGTAGACCATGGCAGTATGATAGAAATGTGATTCATGATGGGAGGATGAACACATACACCTTGGAGAAGGATGGAAGAACACATACATTGCTTCTGGGGAAGGATAAGAAGGTGGAGCCGGAAGTAACCAGCACG
>SNQJ01S0034003.1:86345-99168 GCA_010110895.2 Picea sitchensis | reverse complement strand
TGTTGTCAGAAATCCGAAAATTGTCCTGACAAGCACAAGAGTGGACGACTTGCCGGAAGAGATTCAGGAGATGTTGGGAGAGTTCGTTGATATCATCGTGGACGAACTACCTCGTTCGTTGCCGCTGATGAGGAGTGTGAGTCACCACATTGACCTCATACCCGGAGCAAGTTTGCCAAATAAGGCAGCGTACAGGTTGACACCTCAGGAGAACGAGGAGGTCAAAAGGCAGGTACAGGATCTACAGGACAAAGGACTGGTGAGGGAAAGTCTGAGTCCATGTGTTGTTCCAACAGTACTGAGCCCAAAGAAGGATGGAGGCTGGAGGATGTGTACAGACTCCAGGGCGATTAATAATATCACCATCAGGTATAGGTTTCCACTGCCGAGAATGGATGACTTGATGGATTTCCTCAGTGGGGCAAATTATTTTTTGAAGATTGATCTCAAGAGCGGATATCATCAGATCTGGATGAGAGAGGGAGATGAGTGGAAGACGGCATTCAAAACAAACGAGGGTTTGTACGAATGGCTGGTCATGCCGTTTGGTTTGACAAACGCGCCAAGCACATTTATGCGGCTGATGAATGAAGTCCTGCGGGAATTCATTGGCAAATTTGTAGTTGTATACCTGGACGATATATTGATTTTCAGTAAGACAAAGGCTGAACACATGAGGCATTTAGCCACTGTGATGAGAAGGCTACAGCAGGAGAAGCTGTTGATCAATCTGAAGAAATGCTCATTTATGCAGACAGAACTCATATATCTGGGGTTCGTTATTTCGGCTAACTAATTGAAGATGGATCCTGAGAAGGTGAACGTAATCAGGAATTGGCCATCACCAAGGAATGTGTTTGAGGTAAGGAGCTTTCATGGATTGGCTAGTTTCTACCAGAAGTTCATTCGAAATTTCAGTGGAAAAAGCGGCATAAAGTTTTTCATTGGACAACAAAGGCTGAGCGAAGCTTCAATCTGTTGAAGCGAAAGATAACTGAGCAACCAGTGTTAGTGTTGCCAGATTTTCAGAAAACCTTACAAGTGAAGTGTGATTCCAGTGGGTATGCTGTTGGAGGGGTTTTGAGTCAGGATGATAGACCTGTTGCATATTACAGCGAGAAGCTAGATGATGAAAAGATAAAATATTCCACGTACGATAAGGAGTTCTATGCCATTATATAGGCCTTGAAAAAGTGGAGGCATTATCTCATACCCAAGGAATTTGTTCTGTACAGTGATAATCATGCGTTACAGTTCGTGAGTCAGAAAGAGAAGCTGAATCAGAAGCATGAGAAGTGGGTAGAGTACATGCAGAATTTTACATTTGTGATAAAGCACATTTCGGGGACTGTGAATAAGGTAGTTGATTCCTTGAGCAGGAAATGCTTGGTGTTGCAGGAGTTCAGAGTCAAAACACTGGGTTTTGAAAATTTGAAAGACATGTATACAGGTGATGCAGACTTTGGCGAGGCATACAAGGCAGCCGAGAACCCAGTTCTCAGGGATAGGAGTCCATGGATTGACTACCTGATCCAGGGTGGATTGCTATTCAAAGACAATCAATTGTGCATACCGAATTGCTCTATGAGAGAGAATTTGGTGAAGGAAAAGCATAGCGGTGGATTAGCCGGTCATTTCGGACATGACAAAACATTCGCCAAGCTAAGCGAATCGTACTTTTGGCCAGGCATGCGTGCAGATGTAAAACGGTTTGTTGACAGGTGCAGGATATGTCAACATGCTAAGGGCCGGAAACAGAACACAGGGTTCTATCAGCCGTTGCCTATACCCGAAAGGCCATGGGAGGCCATAAGCATGGACTTTGTGTTGGGTTTACCAAGGACGCAGCGAGGAGTTGATTCCATTTTTGTGGTGGTGGACAGGTTCTCGAAGATGGCACATTTCATTTCGTGTCATAAAACCAGCGATGCAACCCACATCGCCAACTTGTTTTTCAAAGAGATCGTGCGATTGCATGGATTACCGAGAAGTATAGTCTCGGATCGGGATACGAAGTTCATAGGTCACTTTTGGAGGATGCTATGGAAGAAGTTGGGGACTGACTTGGATTTCAGTTCTGCTTACCATCCACAGACAAATGGGCAAACCGAAGTGGTCAACAGGAGCTTAGGGGATCTGTTGAGAAGCCTAGTGGTGGAGCATCACAGCAGTTGGGATCAGATCTTACCACAGGAAGAATTCACGTACAACGATTCGGTGAATCGGAGTACAGGTAAGAGCCCATTTCAAATTTTGTATGGGACACAGCCGAGAGGAGTTTCTGAGCTTAGGGAGTCAGAACAAGCTGAAACTAGCAACGCGAGAGCTGAGGAATTCGCTGAGGCAATGCAAGAGCTTCACGCACAGGTGAAGCAGCGATTGCAAAAATCAAATCAAGAATACAAGCGCAGAGTCGATCAGAGAAAGAGGCAGCTTCAGTTTGCAGTTGGGGACATGGTTCTAGCGCACTTGAGAAAAGAAAGGTTCCCAAGGGGAACATACAATAATCTCAAGATGAAGAAAATCGGGCCATGCAGAGTCCTGAAGAAATTCAAGGAGAATGCATATGATCTTGAGTTGCCAGAGGGCATTGGAATATCTCCGATTTTCAATATTTCATATTTATACCGCTACAGGGCTGCAGAAGCAGAGAATGGAACTGAGGAACCAGTGGTCGAGTGGCAGAAGCAGTTACCAGTTGCACAGAAGCCTGAGATGGAGTGCATACTGGATAAACGAGTTGGAAGGAAAACCAGGAGAAAGCAGTATTTTGAATACCTGGTAAAATGGAAGAACCACCCAGTGGAGGATGCCAGCTGGGAGATAGAGGCTGTTATACAGAAACATGGGCAGACCGTGTAGGAGCTCATGGACAGGAGCCCATGAAATATTTTAAGCCGAGGAGTATGATGCAGGAGCATCTACGACTTCAACAAGCGAGCCAGCGCGTGGAGTAACGAACATACAGCTGGACAACGCTAGGACATACATTTTTGGATTGCTTTGAAGATTGTTGCGCCGCCATTTGAATGAAAGCATTCATAAGAAGCGCACTTGTATTGTAATGTAGATAGGAAGGCATTTAATGGTTTTAATGCTGTTAGATAGGAATTAACTGTAGATTAGACAGTTTTGATTTCGAGAGGGAAAATGGAATATAGGCACCCTCCTTTGTAACATTGTATGATCATCAGATTAGCATTGAGACAGAAGCAAGAAGGAGAACAGATAACTTGTGAAGAACACCCATGTACAGATTGAATTAATAGAGAAAGGACTTTGATTCAATTCCATGGATGTGTTTGATCTCTGTGTGTTGTTGATATTATGTTGTTGCATACTTGCTTCTTTTTATGCTTATTTTCTATATGCTGCATATGTGATTGCATATCAGGTTCGAAACCTGAGAGAATGAGGAAATAGGTTCCAATAGTTTCTCTGTTTGAGCCAGGAGATTCCTACATAGAGTGCAGTTGAATTCCTTCCGCATAGAGTGCGTCGAGGAGGCTCTATAGTTAAACTCTCATTCTCTCTCATCTAGAAGTTGAATTGGGTTGACAGGGCGTGCAGGTGAAGTGCAGGTCAAGGTTGAAGCCTCAGCAGGGAGTCTGAGTAAAGAAAGGTCGGGGTTGCTGTGACTGTGAAAGCGCAGGACCTGGAAGACTTTAAGTACTGTTGGGAGTGGTTGAAGGTTGAGCACAGGGAGTGTGTGAAAACACTCTGAAGGAGTCCGAGTTGGTAAAATTTCAGGAGGGATAGCACCTTTTGCTTCGCTCACACAGGACGAAGGTGGTGAAGCGGAGAACTCTTCAAGAGGAAGAGAATCGATGACTTGAAATTCTGTGAAGAATCACGAAATCCCATGGATTGTTGGATCCGGGAGAAGTAGCGAGGGGTTTAATCCTCAAGCGCAGGTAGAACCCATTTGCCATCGCATATCGGGGTTGGCGAGTGCAAGAGTTGCATGCACGTCGAAATCGCGAGTGGCGATTCCTCGATTCGATCGGAGCTGTTGATCTCCATAGGACAGGTGGCAAGAGATCTCAGCATCGCGGAATCGGCATTCGGGGTTTTCAACCTCAGGGAACACTTTCATCATGGATTCATGATCCGCGAAGTCCCGATGGCGACGTGGCAGTGTGGGACCCCGAGACTTAGTGGAGGACAGGTGGCCTCACATCGAGGATCGGTATGGGTTTTGAAATATAAGGGCTTGGTGTCGCGGGTGGCGATATCCCGAAGTGTTGAACGTTGACCATCGGGGTTCGGTGGCTCGGTGTTTTGGGGCACGAGAATAGTGCTACAAGTTTTGCGATACCGCGAGACCCTATTTTCCAATTTACGAAAGGGAGATCGCCGAGGAGTGTTCTGTCGGTGACGGGAACTCCCGAGAGGAGTTGGAAGAGCTTGGACTCTTCGGGCCGTGTTGAAGTGAAGATCCTGGTGGAGCGGCTGTGTCGTTGAGGGCCGGTTGTGTCATCAGGCCATCACTCCTTAACAAATTCCACACATTCAAAACCAATCTGATTTAAGAAAAAATTTCAATTTCACGAATATTCTGAGCTTTTCTCGGCTCTGTAATTTTCGGGTGATAGCCCCCTCTTTCTTAGTCCCCAACCCATGCGATCACGGGTCGTGACCAAATTCTAAACTACTAGGTTCTACTCAAGATTTTGGTCTTTGGAGATTTCAAAGCACACACAACTATCTCTCAGAGTTCTTATTACCAAGCTCATGAAGTTGAGTGGATCAACAGTCCACATTTACCCATCATCCAATGGCTGAAATCCAATGTGGTCTTTCCATCTTCAAATTTTTCTGGACCTCGAGACTTTGAGACTTCGGACCTCGGGAGATCCCACGCTTCTTTCTTCCCAATATTCTGACATCTGAAATTTCGATCTACTTTTCCCTTTGGGCCCATGTAGTACAAATTTCACCAACTGGGGCAGTGGCACATAGCAGATCTAGGAAGGTTCACATCACCTTTAGTGATTTCATCGGGTCCCACCCTGCTCGCTTTTTATTTCAAAGTTTCGGGCATCGAAAGTTCATGCATTTGCACATTTTGTTTCTCCCGATTGCCGAAATTCTGAAATTACGATTTACCTTCTTCTTGATCCAGCGATTAATCTATTTTCCTACAATCTACGATGTAGATCTTTTCGGGACATTGGATTTTTGGGCATCGAGAGTTTGTGCATCTGCACATCTCACTTTTCCCGATAGTCGAATCCCCGAAAGGTTTCTAGGATAACTCTCTTGCACCTACTCTAGATCTAACAGTCGTGAGGGATCGCCTTTCCTCCCAAACATATCTTACGGCTCCAACACTTCTGGTGTTGAGATCTCTTTCTCCCTGTGGCCATATACCACACCGACTGCAGTTTTACTATACCATTACACCTCCTGAGCTTTGTAAGACGACCAAGCAACCCCTTGCCACTTAGGAACATTCTAGGGTCCGAAACTTGGTTCTTCATCACACAAATTCCACCTGAAACCTCGGGTCTAATGACCACTTATCCAGCCCATCCAGGCTTAGCATTGAAACCTTGGGTCAAAACTTGAATTTTGTCTACTTTGACAACAATTCTTTCTGAAACTCTCGCTTCAACTTCCACTAACATGGCCCATCTAGGCTCAGTGTTGTAACATTGGCTCTAATACCATATTGTAACATGCCCAGCCATCAATCCACTTGTTGGGAAACGCTACTACGTGGAACATTCTCATACTTATATATATATAACATGCATATTAAATCTAATTAACAGATTGTTCTAAACAATACAGAGTAAGCACAGGATTACTGCTAATATATATCATCAAGGACATTAATAATAATTCGTATGCGCAACAGAATAAATGATAACATATAAGCATCATAGGGATGTAAAAAATAATATTAAGCACAAACTGATACTTACATTTGAAACTCTAGTAATTCCACCAACTACGTCCAGACCTTCCACGAACCTCCCATCCTTAGACTACACTACTCATCACTCTCAATAGTAGGTCACCCCCAAGCTGGGACTAAGCTCCACCGGGCAAGGAATCCTAGGCTAGGCAAAGTCAATGAAAGACACATAGTTACAAAGGAAGGATTCTCTCCTAGGAGTCACTTACGCCCACTGCTCACTGATCCTCATTCCCCACATGCCTGTCCCACCCCAGGAGTATACACCTTCATTGTCACCCGGACAATCCTTCGGCTACTAAACCTCCCTTGTCATAGGCTTCAACAACAAACCAGACCAGAAGTCTCTGAGCTCTGTGGCAGCTACATAACCCCTTCTAGTATTTCTCACTTCCTCCGTGCACTCTCTCACCTGGAGAGAGTCGCTCACGGGCTTGGAAACATGTTATTTTGACTAATTCTAGCATAGTGAGGACACAACCACAAGGCTCAACAACGCACAATCAATGGCAGCAACCTCACATGGTCAGGAACTATGCGGCCACAACAGCCTGTTGGCGACAGAAGTCACTCCTAGATTACAGCAGGAGTAGAGCCCGACGCCCATCAGTTTATGTCAAGATTTGTTTAATGGGGTGATCAAATGGAGATTAACTCAAACGATGTGATTCCAACTTTGAAACTAGGCCGAGCATGCATGGGTGAGTGAGGTCTTATATAACTTCATATAGTGAGTTGCAGTAAGGGTGAGTAAGGGGAAGACTTGTATCAGAGAGGTGCGAAGTTCTGTTATAAACATCGGGTTCCTAACAGACTATGGAAGAAGACATCTAAACGCAAGATCTTCTTATGCTTAGACGCCCTCCTTACAGGAGCCATGCATAGTTAAGGTGGAATTTAAAGAAAGATATCAGTACGAGTTTGATTGAAGGGACACCCAGTTTTGGGTGACTGAGGCATGCCTCAGTGGGGAGAATTTTCCTGAGTATATAAAATCAGTCTTTGTATTTTGTAAGTATCGATGGTAGAGCGCAACTCCCGATTGTAAAGTTTTAACAGATATCCTAGCTCTGGGTATGCATCTGTATGTAAGATTTCTTGTTTAATTTCAGAAAGTCTTTCTTCTTCCGTCTAAGTTTTCATCTTATACTAAGAAAGTTCGTGATCGACTGATTCGCATGAATTATGGAAATTATGTTGTGATAAAGGATTTATTGTGGCACTATTGTTTTCTCTGGTTTTCTGCATCTGAGCATAAGAAGATCTTGCGTTTAGATGTCTTCTTCCACAGTCTGTTAGGAACCCGATGTTTATAACAGACCTTCGCACCTCTCTGATACAAGTCTTCCCCTTACTCACCCTTACTACAACTCACTGTCTGAAGTTATCTAAGACCTCACTCACCCATGCATGCTCGGCCTAGTTTCAAAGTTGGAATCACATCATTTGAGTTAATCTCCATTTGATGACCCCATTAAACAAATCGTGACATAAACTGATCGGCATCAAGCTCTGCTCCTACTACAATCCAGGAGTGACTTCCGTCGCCAACATTTCTGGTGTCATTGCCGGGAACGAAGTTGAATATTTTCCCCGGGATTGAACGACAATGATTAACTGATTGTGAAGGTGCATCAAATATCAGAATTATCAAGATTGCTAGCTGTGCACCTGGTGACTCCATTGTGATGACTCCACTGGGGAGAACCTATTCTATTAATTGTGGCTTTCAGAGGCAGACACATGCGGTCTCATCCACAGCTGCCCCTAGCTACATGTGAAACCGATCCAGAGGTGGTTTTCAGAAAAGGGAAGGCCCCTGAAGAAGAAGCTTCCACCGCCGAAGCAGGTAATCTGCCATCTCCTTCTGTAAGAACCCCATTTTCTCCTCCTCAGTTTCTTAGTAGACCTCCTTCACAAGTTTCCCGTTTCCTGAATTTTGGGAGTGTTCCTGCTGAGTTTTCCCCTCCTGGTCTGGGATTGGAGGGAGAAATCCTTGTCACTCCCCTCTCCTCTGAAGCTGTACCTTGGCATAGAGCCACGACCACAAAATATTTCCCCATTCCTGCACAAGGAGGAGCACCTGCTTACTTGAGCTCGTTAGCTTTCTCCTTAAACCCACTCTTATTTCCCACTTCACTTCGAGATTCATTTCCCGTAGCCCCTTCGCGAACTCCTTCTCCTCCAAGTTCTCCACCACCTAATATTCCTATGGCTGGTGCTAATCCCCCTATGACCATAATGGAAGCTATTATAGCCACTAGGTATGCTCCCCTTGTGTTACCTCAGCCCCTCAACGCCCTCTCGGCAGATGGTTACCTCAAGCAACTACCCAAATTCACGGGTGAGGGGGACATAACTGCAGATGAGCACCTAGACGCCTTTTACTGTTTCACAGATGACAATGTCATCATGCATGCAGACGTATGGATGAGAATTTTTGTCCACATTCTCTAAGGACAGGCTAGAAAATGTTTCAAGGCCCTGCCTCCTGGATCTATTGATGGGATTGAAGCACTAGACAATGCCTTTTTGAGACAATGGGGAGATAAAAAGGATTTCATGTATTACATGACGAAGTTTGGGTCATTGAAGAGAAAGAAAGGAGAGTCTGTCTCTGACTTCTCCAAGAGATTTAATAAAATGTACAACAGAATCCCTGCTGAGATAAATCCCTCCGAAGCCTCTGCAAAGATCACTTACTCCAGCGCTTTTGATCCTGATTTCTGCCTACTACTGAGAGAGAGAAGAGCCACTACCCTGGTCCTCATGCAGGATGCAACCATGGAAGTAGAATCTAACATATTGGTTGTTGACCGACTCAGGAACGCTGTTGATAGAAACATATCCAAGAAAAGGCCCGAAGTCTCCCCATCCAGTTCCTCTCCCATTCCCCATCAGATAGATGAGACAGCCAGAGTACTAAAATCACTTTCTTCCAGGATGGAAAAGTGGGAGTTAGAAGGGAAGCCCATGTACATAAATCCTCGGAACACTGATAATAGAGGTTTCAAGAGACCTGATAACAATGGACCACGGGCCTTCCCAAGGGAACAAAGGGAAAAGGACAGAGAGGATCAAAGGATTCAAACCCCTCTCCAAAATAACCTGGTTACTCATGAGGAAGGAGAGGAAATAGACGAATTCGACCCTGAAATTCACTGTGTTGAGGAAGCTCCTCCTTTTCCCCATTTGACTCAGTCTGCATATGAAAAATCCCTGATGAACATTCAGATCCATGAGTTAGGAAAGGGAGAAAGGGCTGGTCATGCCTCTAACAGATACAATCTCAGGTCAAGGAAGAAAGAAGGAGACTTTGATAGCCAAGACCATCCCCTCATAGCAGATAAGCCTACTAAAGTTGTAGCAACCACAACTAAAGAAAAGAGAACTCAGAGTTCTTTTCCAGTAGCCAAAGAACCTGCCACTGAGGTAAGGGAACCTCCTAAGCCCATTTCCCCTTTTAATTTTAAGCATGAAATTCAAAAGATCAGGATTCTTGTCCCCATCTCTGAGCTGATTAAAAATGAAGATTTTAAAAGGTCCCTCTCTAAGCTGCTACACTCTGAGTCCCCTCAGCCTCCCTCTGACTCAGTGAACCTTCAAGATGAGAAACCAGTCATCATCCTAGGTCCCATGGTAGAAGATAGAGATGATTCATCCCCTCCCTTCTACACCTCCCTGAACATACATGACAAAGTGTTGCATAATTGCCTCATGGATTCAGGAGCTTCCCATAACCTTATGCCCAAGATAGTCGTGGAAGAACTGGGACTAGAAGTGACCAAGGCATATCATGACTTGTACTCTTTTGATTTGAGGAGGGTGCAATGTCTGGGAGTCATCAAGGACATGGTGGTTTCTTTGTTTCAGTTGCCTATGAAGAGTGTGGTTATGGACATTGTGGTAGCTGATGTTCCTCCCAAGTTTGGCATGCTATTGTCAAGGTCTTGGATTAAGAGACTTGGAGGAACGTTACAGATGGATCTCACATATACCACTATTCCATTTTTTGGAGGGGAACACAGGAGGTTGTATAGAGAAGCCCAGCTTGCCTACATTGTCAATGATGAAGCAGACCCCACTAATCACCCCAACTTTTCACTTGACACTGATTTAGGGTCTAGTTTGTTACAGGTCACTGAAACTCCTGAGGCCCCTTTACAGATCAGAAAAAAACTCACCCTTGATCAAGAGATACCTTCTCCATCCACCCCTATTTGGAAGATGTTCTTTGATGGAGCTTCCTCCAGTATAGGTGCAGGCGTCGGAGTGATTTTCATATCGCCCTGTCAAGAGACCATATCTCTGTCATACAAGCTAGAATTTGAAATCACCAACAATGTGGCAGAATATGAAGCTCTTGTTCTGGGTATGAGGGCTGCAAAAGAAATGGAAATAAAGGAGATGGATGTGTTTGGAGATGCAGAATTGATCATCCAACAGGTAAAAAATGTTTATCAGACCAAGCATCCTCGGCTTAGAAGCTACAGAAATGAGGTATGGGACTTGATCGATAATTTCTTCTCTGCTTTCAACATTGTTTTCATCCCAAGGGAAGAGAATACCACAGCTGAATCCCTAGCAGTCTCAGCCAGTTTGTTTAGGATCCCCCTGCCACCAAAGATTAATGGTGAAGTCGATGTACGATACAGGCCATCCATCCTGGACAACATAAATCATTGGAAGGTATTCGAGGACGATCTCGAAATCAAAAAAATTCTTCAGTCCGTCGATGAGTTTTCTGCATTGCACATTGATCAGGACCCTGATCTAGAAGGCGACCCCCCCCTCTGAGGTATTCTTGAATAAAATTGTTAATCACCAGATTATCCAACTGCCTAGCAATCACATTCCGAGGGGAATCGTCCCTTTAGAAAGGTTGTTTGACAAGAATGATGTGGCAATAAAGGGTGGTGTTTCAAGTAAAGATGTTGACATAGCCGAATGTAACATTGGTACGCAAGATGAGCCTAAGTTTTTCAAATTATCAAGCAGCCTGGCCAATGAACAGAGGGCGAAATATGTTGGGTTATTAAAGGAATTCGCTGATGTGTTCGCATGGGTATATGAAGACCTCAAAACTTATGACACATCTATCATTGAGCACAAAATTCCGCTGAAAGAAGAAGCTAAACCATTCAGGCAGAAGCTGAGATAGATAAATCCCATGTTGCTACCTGTCATGGAGAAAGAAGTGAAGAAATTGTTAGATGCCCGAATCATTGTCCCATTGAGGTATTTTGAGTGGGTGGCCAATTTGGTTCCAGTAAGAAAGAAAAGTGGGGAAATCAGACTATGTGTTGATTTCAGGAACTTGAATAGAAGCTCAAGGAAAGATAATTATCCCCTGCCCAACATGGAACACATATTGCAGAAGGTCACTGTTGCATCTAGAATATCCATGATTGATGGTTTCTCTAGTTATAATCATATATCAGTCATGCCTGAGGATAGAGAAAAAACAACCTTCACCACTCCTTGGGGCACATTCATGTATGCCAAAATGCCTTTTGGATTGATGAATGCAAGGGCAACATTTCAGCGAGCTATGGATATAGCCTTCATTGGGTAGAAAGATCAGTTTGTAGTGATCTATTTAGATGACATCACAGTCTTCTCCAGGTTAGACAAGGAGCATTGTTTCCACTTGAGAAAGGTTTTCATGAAGTGTCGAAGGTATGGCTTATCCTTAAATCCCAAGAAATATTTGTTTGCTATGAAGGAGGGGAAGTTGTTAGGCCATATAGTATCAGCAGGGGGGGTGAGAGTCGATCCTAGTAGGGTAGAGGCAATTCAGACCCTGTCATTTCCCAGATCTAAGAAGGAAGTTCAGGCCTTTTTGGGAAAGATAAATTTTCTGAGGAGATTCATCTCAAATTTTGTTGAATTGGTGAAGCATATCACAACCATCCTCAGGAAGGGAAATGAAGTGAAGTGGACTGTTGAACCCAGGGAATATTTTATTCAAATAAAGAAGGCATTGACTGAGGCGCTTGTGCTGATTAGTCCTGATTATTCCAAAGATTTCCTGATTTTTTCTTTTGCTTCCTGTGATACAGTAGCAGCGGTCTTGTTGCAGAGAAATGAGGAAGGATGAGAGCAGCCCATTGCCTTCTTCAACAAGGCGTTGAGAGATGCAGAAGTCCGATACGAGATCATGGAAAAACAGGCCTATGCATTGGTGAAATCTCTCAAAGCTTTCAGAGTCTATGTCTTGCACTCAAAAATCACTGCATATGTTCCTTCGGCCTCTGTGAAAGACATTCTTATACAGCCTGACATAGACGGAAGAAAAGGTAAGTGGATTGCCAAGATCCTAGAATTTGATCTGGAGATTAAGCCCACCAAGTTGATAAAGGGGCAGGGTTTGGCCAAGTTGCTGGCTGAATCTAATTGCAAATCCTTAGGGATTAGCTTCATCAATGAGCAAGCTAAGTCATCCAACAAGAATTTTCAGGATGCCTTGTCTCTAGAAACATGCTCCTGGTACAAGGATATCTTGTACTTTCTGCAAGAATTGAAGCCACTCGATGGAATGGGAAAAAGCAAAGCAAGGGCTCTAAAGATCAAGGCGGTCAGGTATTGCCTCATTGATCAAGCCTTATACTGGAAAGACCCTCTAGGGGTATTTCTGAGATGCCTGGACCCACAGGAGGCCCAGAAGGTTACGTTTGATTTTCATAGCGGCCTTTGCGGAGGTCATCATTTCTGGAAGACCACAGCTCACAAGATACTCCGAGCTGGGTATTACTCGCCCACTTTATTCCCCGATGTTTGCAGGGAGATTAGAGCTTGCATCAAATGCCAAAGGTTCTCAAGAAAGCAATAGCTCAAATCACTGCCATTAAAACCCATAGTAGCTGCGGCACCTTTTCAGCAGTGGGGGTTGGACTTCAT
>SNQJ01S0034003.1:75829-85982 GCA_010110895.2 Picea sitchensis | reverse complement strand
ATTCAAAGTTGAAATTTGCTCTGTGGGTCGATCGTGTCACAACGAAGAAGTCTCTGGGCACTTCACCATTTCAACTAGTCTATGGAGCAGAGGCGGTTTTCCCTACTCAGCTCGCCTTACCTGTGGCGAATTTCTTTCAAGACTATGAGGGAGAACCAGATCATATGATTAGAAGAATTCATCAGATAGTGGAAGCGCAGTAGATCAGAGAACAAGTGAGGGACCTAGCTTACAGTCATCAACAACAGATCAAACAGGCTTTTGACAGAAAGGTCAGGAAAAAGGAATTCGAGATCGGGGACTTGGTATTTAAGTGGGACGCACCCAGACAGGATAAAGGCAAACACAACAAGTTCGATTCCCTCTGGATCGGCCTCTTTAAAATCTCTGAGTTTTTCTCCAACAACACATATGGGTTGCAGGATCTGGAGAGTGAAGAGGTTTTCAACAGCCCAGTGAATGGGCATTTTCTGAAAAAATGTTTTATTTGAGCCTTAGACGGCTCCTCTGTTTGTAAATATTGTCTTTTATTCCTTTGTGTATTTTCTTTTTACATGTTTTTGGCTTAATAGGTGACTCCATAGCCCAATAGCAAGGCACTGAAGCCGCGGAGGGAATTCTTAGAGCATCGCAGGGACGACTCTATCCCCCATGGAGCCTAATGTTAGCACTAATTCTTGTCTTGGGCTCGAGAGCATTCAGTTCTGCAAGTTACAGGAGAAGCGCCCGAGCGCATCATGGAAAAATCTCGTTTTACGGCTTCCAATCAAGCGAGCAGGCGAAGTTATGTCGTCAACGGCCAAGATCCATGTATAGAGCAGATCAACGATCGGCGGGTAATCGCAATTAGCAGAGTTACGCCGAGATTAGCGCAATGGATAGAGCTTATATATCACCAAAAAATATCTCAGTTGTCCATCCCAGAGAAGTACGTGGTGCACGATCAGGCTCCATCGCCTCCTCGCCCTTCGCAACTTTGAAGAACGAGGACCAGCCTCCTCCTAGCCACGAGACACAAAGCGCTGAAAGCATTCAAGACTCGGGCCCACAGTATCACCGAAGTGTTTTCAGCCATCCATCCCAGAGAAGTACGTGGCGCACGATCAGGCTCCATCACCTCCTCGCCCTTCGCAACTTTGAAGAACGAGGACCAACCTCCTCCCAGCCGCGAGACGTGAAGCGCTGAAATCATTCAGGACTCGGGTCCACAGTATTGCCAAAGTGTTTTCAGCTGTTCGTCCAGAGGGGACACCTGGCAGCAAGTAGAGCCATCTCGGCACCTCTCTCATCGCAGCTCCAACGCGCAAAAAACAACTCCATCATATCCCGATACACGAAGTAGCGAGAGCATTCAGGACCTGGGGCCGACTGCAACGTTGGATGAGTTTAGAACCATCAGATTTGAGGGATGCATGGCACCAGATTGAGTCGTCTTGGCATATCGCTCATCGCAATTTCAATCAGCAAGGATCAACCCCTTCATATTTGCAAATGTCGAAAAGCGCCATGAGAATAGGCACGTGGTCATAGTCCGTGGTCACTCGAAAAACAAAGGAGCTGCGTAAAGAAGGACGAAGCACCGAGTTCAGTTACAGAGAGGATCATCGCGGTCTCCAAGCGCCATCGGATCCGATATTCATACTGTTTCTCGCCTGGAGTAAATGACGACAAGAGAGGGTGGTTGAAACCTCCTTTCAGTCATTAAGTAAGTGGATTGGAGGGTCTGGAAATTCGTCTGCCCGAGGAAGTCCTGTGTATCGATTTTCTCAAAGGAGCCATGCCGAAGTCTTCAGCTCGACAGAGAAGTCCACACACGCTATCTGAACACTTATTAGCTCAGCTACCCTCCTTACAGGAGCCATGCATAGTTAAGGTGGCATTTAAAGAAATATATCAGTACGAGTTTGATTGAAGGGACACCCAGTTTTGGGTGACTAAGGCACGCCTCAGTGGGGAGAATTTTCCTGAGTATATAAACTTAGTCTTTGTATTTTGTAAGTATCGATGGTAGAGCGCAACTCCCGATTGTAAAGTTTTAGCAGATATCCTAGCTCTGGGTATGCATCTGTATGTAAGATTTCTTGTTTAATTTCAGACAGTCTTTCTTCTTCCGTCTAAGTTTTCATCTTATACTAAGACAGTTCGTGATCGAATGATTCGCATGAATTATGGCAATTATGTTGTGATAAAGGATTTATTGTGGCACTATTGTTTTCTCTGGTTTTCTGCATCTGAGCGGAAGAAGATCTTACGTTTAGATGTCTTATTCCACAGTCTGTTAGGAACCCAATGTTTATAACAGACCTTCGCACCTCTCTGATACAAGTCTTCCCCTTACTCACCCTTACTACAACTCACTGTCTGAAGTTATCTAAGACCTCACTCACCCATGCATGCTCGGCCTAGTTTCAAAGTTGGAATCACATTGTTTGAGTTAATCTCCATTTGATCACCCCATTAAACAAATCATGACATAAACTGATGGGCGTCGGGCTCTGCTCCTACTGCAATCCAGGAGTGACTTCCGTCGCCAACACAACCCATTGGGATAGCACAACATGACTCGGGCAATTTCTAGTTTCTCAACCATGCAACACAGGATGGGTTCACAGTTCTGGTTTCGGAGATGCGTGAGGTGTACAAGGAACCCACGTAGAGACTTAACGGTTCAGGTAAGAATTCCCTAGAAAAAACACTGAAACAGAGGTTGATCCTGGACACCCATGAGTTTAGACGGAGGATGGAAAAATGGGAGGTCGAACCGCCAACACAGCTCCCTTCTTTGGTTTTAACTGCATGCGCCCAGGTCGACACTTGTCTCCCTGGGGCTGCATGCTCCCCATTTTGCACACATTCCCCCAACTAGGAACTAAGGATAAAACATAAACATTTACACAGCTTTGGAATAATATTTAATTATTATCCCCAAGGTCTTAATCTCTTAAACTTAGCCATTCTCCCAACCTTTCATCCCCCTCTCCCTTACCCAAAATATGTGGAAGCTTAGTCCCCCATCACTCATTCATCGTGGTCGGTCCACATGCATAGATGTTTTTATTTTAATAATGTTCATCATTACATGTACAAAAATCAGGCTCTTGGCCTTCAACACTTAGGGTCTCTTGCCTAATAAACACATAAGTCCACCAGCTTATATAAACTTGGCTCACCAGCCTAAAAAACATAATTACAATTCATAATGCAATTGGGCCATGTCCTTGGGGTATTACACTTCCCTCAAACCCTAGTGTGATCTTGGGAATGAGAAAGGAGGTTAAGAGGAAGTTTCATCTCCCTTAACAAAATCTTTAGGAGAGGACAAAACCCCCCTAGGGTTCCTCTTTTTTTTTTGAAATCATCTTAAAGTATTGTAAGGGCCCATACATCCCCACATGTTGCAAACTTAGGACAGTTTCTTAAAATTTCTTTCTTAGTTTACATCATCACTAGAGAAGTTTAAAGATCAGAGTAATGGACCCATACATGCCCACATGTTTTCAATCTAGGATAGTTTCAAATCTTTCTTAGTGTAAACAACATTTAGGGAGTTTAAAGGATCTTTAAAGGACCCATATGTCCACATGCTAGTTCTTTAGGGATTTAAATACTCCGCAAGGTTGTACCAATGACACATAGTAAGCTAGGTAACAAATATTTGTAAGGACCACAAGAAGTCCACATGTTGCAATCTCACACCTAACTTATTAAAAACTTGGCACACTTTTCCACTTGCTTGCACACAAAGCCACTCCTCACACACATAATTTCCATTTTGAATTATGGAGGTTGAAGTAGGTTTTCTCCGAAGGAATTCTGAAACATCCCACTACTTCTTTGAAAATTATCCACACCCATTTAATTCAAATGAGATTGGTTCACACCCCCAATATCTCAGCCCACCACATCTAAAATATTTCTAAAAACTCACTAATTTTTTCTCCATAGGAGGTGCCAAAATATTTTTTTTAGTCTAGGTATGATCTCGGGGGTAGGAATCCAAATAACACCCTGTTATCTAGTTCTCACATTTTCAAATATTAGAAGTTGAGAAATAGAAAACTTTTAAATACTCCAAGTCAAGTGTTCCTACACCTTAAGGCAGGGAGATACCCGTGAAGGGTCGAAGACCGAGGTCCGATTGTTCTACGCATCCCTCCTTAAGACAACCAACTCTTGGAAGGTCATCCAGCCTGTGACCCATTTCTGAGGCCGAAAATATAAATGTCACACTTTGACTGAGGTACCTAGTGACCAAACCTAGGACATCTACCCAGGTGGCGATTGTGGGTTGCAATCGCACCTTGATCAGATTTTGTGTGGCTATTGGGAAATATCGTCAGTTATTTCGGGATATGCACCCTCTACCCCTTCTTATAACTGATTAATTCAACCTTCACTAGTTCCTCTTATGGTGGATTTAGACCCCACTGTTGAGTGCTATTGGAAGTCCTAGTGTTATTTGAGAGGAAGGAAATTAGGTCTTTTAGGACACAAGCATTTTGTTGATTTTTTACCCCCCACACAGACAAAATCCACCTATCCAGATGTTTTCTTATTTACAGTTTATTTATGTATGATGCTCATTTGATTACATGCAATTATGAGTTGTACTATCTTGTGAAGATCCAAAATATACAAAATCTCTTGTTCATTTATTTCTCTCTTGTCACCATTTGCACACATTCATTTTGCTATTCGGAAACCATAAGGGAAACAAAGAATCTTCGTTATTCCAAACGCTTACAGAACCTCCCTCCTATTCTAGGAGGATTCCCTAGTCTTGGCAACTCACCGGCTCAACCATCTCACACCCCCATGAGTACTACTATTTTTGGATCATCTTTACTTAGTTCCACTTTGCTTGGGTCCAATTCCCAAGGCCATCCATCCACTAGTTCTCCTTCACAAGGAGGCAGGGGTCAAACTTCTTCTCATGGGATAAGTACAACCCCATCAAATCTCTCTCAAGGGTTAGTTCCACTACCTTCTCACACAATGGATGGAACTAATCCTCCACCAAATTCCCCTATGCCATACTTTGCATCTCTCAACATTCCTAATTTGACCAAACTCATGAATGATCCCATTTTACATGACCCCACATGGCTTAATATGCCTACCAAACTACCTTAAGATATTCAAAAATTTGAAGGAAAACCGGGGGAAGATCTCACCAACCATGTTATGACCTTCCACTTATGGTGCTCTTCAAACAACATCATGGATTATTCCATCTACTTAAGTTTATTTCAAGGAACCCTCACTAGTCCATTAGCCAAATGGTATGTGGACAAAAAATCAGGGTCCCATGTGACCTTTGAATCATTGGCCAAGGCCTTTTTGGCCTTTTTCCAATTGTCAGTTCATCATGACACTGGCTTAGAACTTCTCTCTGAGTGAAAAAAAACCATTGATATCCATATCATTGACCACATCTATGTATGGCATTGGCGACATAGTTTTTGCAAAGCAGAAACCACCAAGGAACAACGCCTCGATTGGTTTCTTAAATCACTCGTCTTTGTGATTGCCAAATATGTAGCATCCACTTTTCCTCAGTAAGAAAGGGAAGCCATCAACAAATCCCACCAGTTTGACCTCATATATGCTCAATCATGTTACTTATACACAGTGTTACTCGATGCACCTAGACCCATACCGTTTGGCCAGGACAAACATGGGATGTCCCACGCTGCGGATGGGTTGATTGGTTCCATGACACACCACAACCCTTATAGCCAACCATCACCTATTTTTGGTGCACCTCAGTATCCGTAACCCTATGAAAGGTCGTCTTATTACCCTCCCCCCACTCACCAACAATCATATCTTATTGTTCCTCCTCCATCGTTAGGAGAACCCCCACCGGTGCCACCAATGTATCTGGTCTCTCAACCAAATGTGGGTCCATCGCCGACCCCTACATGTGACCATAACATTTGTGGGGGTACTTCAACTTCCTACACGTCCTATGGAGCATCTCCCCAAAAATTTCCATACTTTCCATTTCCTGGTCCTCCACAGCCAGTTTCTCCTCCACATGGACAAACACATGCCGATGTTAACTTTGTTCATCCCTTTCCCATTCAACAACTTCATACTTTTGAACATTTGAATACAGAAAATACATCCCATCAGTCGAATAATTCCAAGAAGAAAGGGAAAAACTGAAACAATAATAACTCGGGACCAAGAGGAAATAACCCCCAACAAAACCATCCTACTGGGGGGAACCAGAATCAAGGCAACCAGAACTCCCAAGGGGGAAATAACAACAAAAGACAAGGGAATAACAACAACAATCTCAGGACGAACTTCCCTTGCACTCTCTGTGGTGAGTATGGAAATTCTACTCACCATTGCCACCAAATTTCTGACTTCAAACGGATGAAAGAGTCCATGAACGCACAACCTTCTCCAGCGTCGCCGACCCCTCACTATGCCCCACAATAGTATTTGCAACAACCACCTTTGGTTGTGTTGCAAAACGATATTCCACACCAAGGTGTGATGAATACCCAACATGAGGTACACCCTACCCCACCCCAAATGGGGTAGTATCAAAACCCGGGTCTCATTCACCCTGGAAATCCGGTCGTTCACAATATCCTCCTCACCAGCGAAGAAGAAATTATTCTGCAAACATACAGTCATCAATATGACATGCCTTCTGACTCTACACCAACCACCTCAGAAGCAGCTCCAGGTACCGTCCGACTAACCCGTGATGATTCCATGCCCTAACACTGAACCAAACCCTTGTATACCTCACATTTCATTACGACAAAATGTAAATAACCCTCATGCTAGGGAAACACACAACTACAGTCTGGTCGATGAATTAGCACAATCTCATGCATCCATGTCTGTATTGGAGGTCCTCCAAACCTGTCCAACTCAGTGGAAATCCTTTCTTTCCGCCTTGGGGCAAGTCGACCCAGCTGATACTAGACTCATCACCTTTGATCTATATAACGAAAAACCACACCTCCCTGCCCTAGTAGATTTTCAGATACTAGTTAAGATCTGAAACATCACAGTTCATCGATGCATCATCAATGAGGGTGGATCCACATGCATCATGTCCAAAGTTGTATGGAAGAAAATTGTCTCATCAGAGCTAGTACCATCTTCCATCACCCTTAGAGCTTATGATGGTCGACCATCATCCCCTGAAGGGCTCTTCCAAAATGTCCCCAGAGAACTTGGGGGAAAAACCGTCTTAATCGACAATGAAGTTATCGACACCCCACTTGATTACAATATCTTGTTTGGAAGTAGCTACATGTATGTTATGCGGTAGTAGCCTCTTCTGTGTTTCCAATGATGATGTTCCCCCACAATGGGAAAATCATCACCATCGACCAAATTACACATTATGAGCCTAACCATTACGCCAACATTGATAACATTTTTCCCCTTCTATGCACTAGCTTAGATTCTTATTCTCTCATTGACATGGGTCCTAGAATTTTCAAAGAGCCATCCTTGTTGGGGGAATATCATGGAGCACCACCTCTCCTGCACCCTTGAGCACAAGTGTTTGTAGTATCTTCTAATGGAACAGAGATCAGAGACACTATTCCTCCCAATGAGGCCTCTCCTCACCTCAACGTCCCACAAGTTGAAGAACTATTACCTCAAGAATTCCTTGAGAACCCTACTACACTACTTATCCCTTATTCCCCCCTCCTCCAAGATAAAATCCCGGTTTGAGAGACAATCCCTCTAGCCATTACTCAAATTCCTTTCTTCTACCCTCCACCTGGAGTCCAAGAAGTCCAGGTAGCTACGACTCTTACCCTTCTAAACATGGTTCATTTCATCCTTGTATGGTATCTTCATCCACCCACAATAGTTCCTCAACCATGTCTCCCTCATCAGACAGAGGGAATCCCGATGCAGATTCCAGTACAAGCTTCTGCTGCACTACACTCACCCACAATTACTGGAACCACTACCACTATCGGGGGAAGACGAAAGAAGAAAGAGCCCACAACTCCACTTCCTCCCCGAGTTCAACATCCTTTCACACTAAGAGAAAGAGAAGGACACCCCACTAATAGATGTCCTACTCTTCCCGAGCTACGCAATCTGATCCAACTCCCTCGAGCAACCACATTACTCACTACTCCACCAAGTATGTCCACTGCTACTGCGGATTCATCAATCGTGGGAAATAAAGGGTTACAAACCAAATTCGCTTGTGTCGTATGCTAAGAATATGGCCACTACACCCATCATTGTCCAGCTTTATCTCAATTTCACCAAACCTTAGCCAGAGTATGCCAAACATCTCGGCCAAATCCCTCTCAACCACTCCCTACTGATGCTCACATTATTGACATTCGTTATGTCTCTTCGTTAGTAATCGAGCGGATGAGATGTCCTTGTGCTCTCTGTGACTCACTTTCTCATTTCACATACCAGTATCCTTTGATTGTTTAATACCATGGTTGTCAATCAACCCCTATTCAACCTCATTTGATCACCTCACCACTCGTGATGCAAGTTACTCCCCTCATTGACTCTCCAAACACTGTCAATATACCCTCCCCTGAACCCAAGTCACTTCCCATCCCTCCATGGTTCACATTTCGACTATCTGAGAATATTCCCCCAAATCCTCCCAATTCTTCGACAAGTCTCCCATATAAGATATTTCCCCCCACCACAATTTATCATCCACTATGTCTTGACATTTGGTTTATGTCAAGCGGCCCTCCATACAATCCCTAGCTAACCTCCCTCAAATTCAAATAGTGCAGGACAATAAGGCCACTAACTTGTCTCTCACAACTGCTTAATCGATAACCTCATGCTCCCACAATCTCCCAATCTCCTCATAGCTATCTCGTCATCTCAGCAATAGTGACAGGTACAAATGAGGTGGCATTGTGGGCCCACCAACCATATATAGTCCCTTTTTCCCAACTTCCACACTCTGTTACAAGAGCCCAGAGCCTTTGTTTTCCGATCCATTCTCAGCCACGGGATCTTGGCCCCGCCATATACACATTCACATTCCCTGGGTCACCATATTCACTTGGCCCCGGAGGAGCATTTTTCTCATGTCACGTTCAGGTATGCATGCTCACCTTCAATTTTATCAAATAGTTATTATATGTTCTTTATCATCACATATTTTTCACGTCGGGTATTTGGTTTTCATGTGTGTAGGTACTTGTTCCGTAAGCTTACAACCCCTTCAAGTATATGTTCAACACTGACATGTAATTATTCCCTTTGTAAATCAATTACATATCCCAGTCATACCTTCTGACATTTACCTTTAGGATTCTTACATCCCACTATGTAGTACCTTTACCTCTGTCGCATTTGGGTATCGTTACCCTGTAGCACTCTTTCCCACATTAGTTGTCCCATTCATAGTTCCCTTTGGCAACTTGACAATCATGTTGATTTCACCCCCTAGAGTTGGCAGTCTCGATAATTTTATGCACTTCCAAGAATGAACCCCATACTTCTTCTCATCATATTGTTAGCTTTCTCATTGGACTCCTAGGCCATATCATCTCGGTTCTATTGACTGCACCTCTGTAATATCATTAGCCCTCCATCTCATCCACCACTAGTTTTCCCATCTGCAGATTATCCTCCATCCATTTACCAAATACACAAAACCACCCATGGGGCCCCTACCCTCCACCAATTATCTTTAACAAACTTGCGCCCTAACAGGCCAAGCCATCTTTCATTGGGGCACCCATTTCTATATCTGTATACTCAACCTAAGTTATTCTTTATTTCTTTAGTAATTGTAAAAAGTCTTTGTTTCCATCATTTACTTAGTTTTTTTCGTCATCACCCTTGATGACCTTTTTTTTTCTGGCAAAGCAACCCATGTCGCCCTTGGTTGGGGAATCCACTCTCTTTTCATCCCAACATTGTTCACAAACCCTGAGTATCCCAAGTCCATGTACCCATGATATTTGAGTTTGTTCACTTTGTTAGCCTCTGGCACAATTTAACCTAGTATCTAGTCATCCCCCTGAGACTAGATCCAGTTTTACGGTTGTTGCCTATTGTTATCCCCGATTTCTAGGGATAACTAGGAGATCATGTCTCGAGGCCCACAGGTCCTAGACATGGAGTACCGAGAGAAGGATTGACCTGAGCATGGCCTTGGAGG
>SNQJ01S0034003.1:56239-75819 GCA_010110895.2 Picea sitchensis | reverse complement strand
TTGCAAAACTTCTTAAATGAATGGTTGTAGGTGTAATTTCTTGCATTTGCTTATTGTATTGCTGATTTAAAACCCTAGGTAACAAGCACACAAGTAGGTCATTGTTACATGTCCCCTTAGAGAGAGATATTTTTCAGCCATTGTAGAAAAGAGATAGAGCCTAGTCTTTGCTACAGTTGTCTTGTTTCTTCTGAGCTAGTGTTGAAGTCTATAAGTTGAAAAAATGAGACGTCCTAGGCCTAGATTGCCTACACCTAGGGTTTTCACCTTCTAGGGTTTGAAAGCCTTGTCTTTGCAACACTTTCTCCCTTAGACTTATGCTTTAGGCTAGCCCTTTTTGCCAAGTTGATTTAGAGAAGGAGGAAAGAGCACGAGGCCTTGCTTAAGCAACACTGAAGTGAGCCTCTTTCCCCTAGGGTTTTGATTCTAGGGCCCTGCCTTTGCAGCACCATAGAACCTTACATTCTAGTCTCTGAGTCATCATCCTTTCAAGATCCTGTGCCCTTATCTTTTGACTCCATTTACCCTAAGGCACTGATTTGATCTCCAACGTTGAAGCTTTAGTGTACAAAACTACTTTCAAAACACAATTTTGAAACCCTAACTAACATAACTAACCTAATTAGGGTTGACGTCATAGTTGAATATTTCATCTTAACATAGAAAAACTGTGATATAAGCAATTAAATGATGATTTGAAGCATTTATTGAGTAAATTGTTAATTGGACACATTGTTGGTTTAGTCATCTTGGTAGATATTGATGAATTGATGATCTTTCATAGCTAATTGACAAAACGTTGACTTCATTCTATATCTATTTCTTTACAATTGCTTATTAAATTATATCAGATAGTCAATGAAGTACTAACCCTTTGAGTTATAACCTGCAAATATATATATTGTGTTGCTATTGTCTTGTTCCAGGCAGGTGTTTTCAACAGGGCATACACTTCTTTTATTGGTTGACTAGCCGGTCTGTCTGACATTGGTGGTAACCTGTGAGGAGGGAACTCTAAAACTTGACCTTATACTTTCTGCCTCTTCAAACCCCAGGTTACCGTGGACGTCTCCCTTGGGCTAACCTCCCTAAACAGAAAGAACCTCCCCATCGAGGTGACATTGGGTGGGGAAGGTTCCTGTTACGCCAGTTTGATCCTTATCCCTTAGCCTATAACCTAAACTACAAACTGTGCGATAACACCTATCATCCTTCAAAAATTCCCCAACCAAGGGCAGTCTCGAGTCTCACCAACTCTTGACTTCGTTCATGTTACCCTTTAGTACATGATATCATCTAAGTGTATTTCACGAAGTCCTTTGCTTCTTGGAGTTGGATCTCCCTTTCTATCGACATCAGCACAGTTTCTAGAAGGGCAACAATATCTTGACTCTCATTACCTTTACAATGAGGAGTCTCGGACGACACAGAGAGAATCATCATTTCTCTCTGATTTCGTTGACCCCCATAACATTCGACTTCGGCAAATTCTCATGTTACGGTGGGTCTTACTATGTGATTATTGCAGTTGTTTCATACCAGTCGAAAACCTATGAATTCGTTAGGCCATCAATGCCTATGAGTCATCAACAATTCTTACAATCATCCTTGCCTCAATTCATAGTCAGTTCAACATTCAGAATTGTCCTCTGTTGTTATCAACTGCCCCTAAGGGCGTTGTAGTTATCTACATCAACATACACCTTCAGTGACAGTCTCACAGTTTGGTTGCATGACACGAGCATGGGGCATGCTCGCCTCGTTTGTACACATATTTTCTTTTTTTCCCTAGAGAAAGGTTTGGGTCCCACAATTTTCCCTCTCCCTCCGGCGGGTCGCTCTTGGAGTTCCTCTCTTCACTCTTCATTACAATGGCACTCTCAGTAAAAGAAACATTGATGTATTTCAGCTATATGTATGATTCTAACCTTACACATCAGGGGGCATCTGTTATCACTGAAATATCGTCCGCAACATTGCACACAAATGGTTAAAGAAACACAACAATTAGATCACCTACAACACTGAAATGTATTCAAAAGGAAAAACACTATACAATTGGGTCAAAAATTGACTTGTGCAGATTCACCAAATGAAGCGCACACACAGTGCACAGTGTGCGCAGACTAACAAAACCCTCAGTGCGCACAGTGCACCAAGTGCATGACTGTGTATGAGAAAAGCCATGCAGTTCTATGAACGACACATTTATGGATCTTGTTGGTCCCTCAAGCACTTATGGACCAACTCCCAACACATTTTGACCCTCATATCTGAGCGAAATCCGAATGGGAGATTGGTCAAGGACTAGAGGGTGCCCTAAAAGACCCCTTGTTCACACCAAGAACCAATTACAATTTGTCTTGAAGAAATGTTATAAATAAGAGCCATGGGTGCACTAAGAAACCAAGATCTTCATTGTATTGTCATGCTAGAAGAATTCTCCCTTGAGAATCCTCTTTTCTCTTTGGAGCCTTCAAGCATCATTGCAATAGGCCATTCCACTCACCTCTTGAGGGAATATGCATTGATTTTCTTCACCATTTGCCATTTCTTCCATTGTATGAATAACTCTCCATTAGGGAACTCAAGATCCCTCCCAAAGAGGAAGAGGGGATTCATAAGTCCTCATTTTTCTCTACGGTGTTTTGCCTACTAATCTATTGATCTATTGGTAGCATTATGTTGGCCATTTGATTGGTTCTCATGGTTCTAAGTTTCTCATGCTTTCTAACTTTTATTTCTTAGTTGTTTTAGTTTATTTCTTTGTTTATTATATGTGTTTGACTTGTTTAACCCACTCACAAACTATTGTTGTGTCAACACAATAGTTAAGGAAAAGTGGCCACGATTTTCTATTCCCAGCTATCAAATAACGTGTCATCCTTGCAAAAAAAAAACGATGTGCCCTCATTAGATAAAGGTAGCCATGATTTTCTATTCGAATTAGACACGTGTTACTCGACATGCCCATAATTTTTTGTTGAAACTAGAGATGGAAATATCACTCCCTCCTTTGCTTTAGCTCTTGATTTGGATATGCACCGAGGTTTGCACTTCCATGTTTAAAACCTTTGACAGGTCAACTCTCGTTTTACAGACGGCTCAAATTTCTATCCAAGCAAGTCTTCTTTGGAGCTTCAAATGCAACCCCAAATCCATGTAGGTATCACGAATGCATTGTCTATTTCATTTGGAATAGAGTTGTAGTATTTGTACATTAAAACATTTCTAAGATTCACTTGTCATTGAATTTCCTTCTCATTGCATCAATACTGTCAGAGATTAATCATTTCATCCCCTGGATAGCGGTGGATCGGTGGTCGTCTTGACCCTTCAAGACTTGAAGATTTAATTACTCTAAACGGTGGCCACCTTAACCTTTGAAGGCAAGGGAATTATATCACCGCTTTCATTAAATTTTATCGTTTCTAAAATCATAGAGGCAATTGGTGTTAGTATAAATAAATGAAGAACATATTGTAATAGTGTGGTGATATGAAGAATCACATTTTTGAATAGAAGTAATTTTTGAATTCTCTCTATGGATTCTAGGTTCATGATTTCCTGTTATTGAGTTTGTAAACTCATTTCATTCCTTGATCGAATTAGTTATATTGCTTTCAATTTGATTTAACATAGTAATTACCCCGAAAGGCGTACACCTATTGACAATGGGCACAATTAATCACCTTTTAATCTCAAATTCTAATCTAATGGCTAACAATTGAAGATGCTGGCATATTCTTAGTCGTCCTCCCAAATCAATGAATGTGATTTACTCTTCATAACTTCCTTATATTTTTGAATGCATCCGTTACCCTGTTTACTTTTTTACATTTACCTAATCATATTAAGGAATTACTGTATCATTATATGATTGCCACGTTTAAATGATTAACCTTTGGAATTACCACGTTTGTATTTCCTCCGCTGTCCATTCATTTTCTCGCTGTACACACAGCCTTTCCTTAGCTGTCCGTTCATTTTCTGGCTTTCCTCACCTGTACTCCTGTTTCATTTTCTTATTGCCCATTTCATTTTCTGCCTGTCCACGCTTTTCATATTGCGCGTTTCATTTTCTGCCTGTCCACGCTTTTCATTTTCTGAATTGTGGCTTAGAGTTCAGGTAAGGAGCGCTCCAGATCTCAGTGAGGAAAACCGCTGAAATATGTTTTAGAGTGGTCTCTGGATTGTTGAGTATGGGGAGCTCTGGAATTCTGTGGATTCGGCTTTTGTATTGTATGGTCATTGTTGCAGGCTGTGCTGCAGAAGCTCCTCAGACGTATGTTGTTCATGTGTCCAAGTCCCATATGCCCTCTGCTTTCGATACTCACGAGCAATGGTACGCATCGACTGTCAAATCCTTGCAAGGACTTGAAGAAGAAGAAGAAAGTAAGATTATGTACAATTATGATCAGGTATTCCATGGATTTGCGACAAAGCTCAGCCGTGCACAGGCCGAGGCGTTGGAGAGCATGGAAGGGATTCTGGGTGTTTATCCACAGATCGTGTACGAGCTCCACACCACACATAGCCCCACGTTTTTGGGAATAGACGGTAACGACGGATCAGCCTAGTCTGTATCGGAATTAGAATTAAACTTTCTCTTAAACTTTAATAGAGTATTAGAACTAGCACAGTGGACTCGCGGCTGGAGAACGCCGAGAAGTATCAGCCACTGATAATTGAGAGTTTTTATTGTGCGAGGAGTGTTATCAATGGCCGATACCTTTCGGCGTTTTCCAGTCGCCAGTCGACTGTGCTAGTTATTTTGATTTTATCTATTGCTAACCCGGTTTTATATTTATTCGGAGTTTACCTATTAAATTCCCACGGAATTCTTTTTATTTTACCAAAAACTCCGAAACCAAAAGTGGTGGCCCCCAAAGTCTGTACGTATTTCGCAATTCGGCATTTCTTGTTTCGTTTTGCTTTTGCATCGGGTGTTGGTGAACCCCAAACTCCGATCTGCCTGGGCCCACGACTTGATTGCATTTCGCGAATCGGCAATACCCCGAAAGAGCTGGGCCCACAGCCTTCTCGCCATTTCTCGATTCTGCAATTTCTTTGGGTGTTTTGTTTTTCGAGCGCCTGTAAACGTCGAACCCCAATTGACGGCTGACCTCCGTTTTCTACAAATACACCGATAAACTGATGAACGCTATTTGTGGCAACGATGACAGGAAGCACACACCATCAGACAACGTATACTCCTAGCCTCATTTTAGTGGGCATGGGCCGATATAATTTCTGCAATCCTTCCCTCGTCTCCTGGTTTTCCATACCTTTCGTCAACGGCAGAAGAAATGCTCCTTGATGTAGCAACATTGTTCTTGGATTTTATGAACGGGTCAAATGGAATTTTTCGTGTCCTCGAATACAAACTCTCTAAGAGAATTGCAACCTTTAGTGGAGTTTGGTGTATTGTCATTCTCATTGTTTCTATTTTCATCTAAGGATTTGCCTGGTGCTGATGTCCGCACTGCATTCAATGATTCAATAGATATTTTACCATACAGAGGCAAGCCGGAACTTCCTTCAATTTTCCTCTCACATTGCTTTGGTTCTGAGCAATGTCCTTCACTTGTTCTCATGCTTTCATTTGATAGACCAAGATCGCATTAATTGGTGCTGTAGTGATTCCCAAATCTAATACTCCATCAGAATTAGGTCTGATATATTTAGAATATTCCATAACATCTAGACCTGGAACTACTTCCATTCTCACTGGGTTTTCAATAATATAACTCATGAGTGAATTCTATGAAACTGTCAAGTGAATTCTATGAAACTGTCAAACACGTTGTCTTCATATCCCGATGTCGAATTCAATGCTTTTAAAATTCTTCTTTTTCTCTCATGTTGCTAAAATAGCATCCACTTCAAGCGTCAAGTTTTCATGTACAACAACAGATGCTAGGAGATTGATGCCAGTGTTAACATCCTAAGTCCCACATCCATTGAATTTCTCACCATTTTGCTTCAAAGATTCTCAAGTCCTATTATTTATTGGTTGGCCCTCTCGATGTTGATAAATTGTTTTAAATTCAAGAGTGCAACATTCAGTGGAACTGAAAGGAAGATCAGATTCTAATGAGTGGCATTCCATTTCATTTTTTGTTTGGGCAAATCTGAATGTTTTTAAATATCATCATGTCTAACATACGAGGTCTTCACGCTGGAATTGTCTATACAAGTATTCTACAACTTACTCTTTATCTCTTTTGAATCTAGGTTCATCCCTGTAATGTTTGCAAATGAATATCTGCTGAAGGGTATCACAACATCCCCTTCACAACATCTACAAAGGAATCACCCAAAGAACTTTTTGTAGTATTAGGAAGCCTCAGGACAACTCTCTAGTTGTTGCTGCAAGCTTCAACTTTTGTAGACTCATTTGATATTTTGTCAAAGGCAACTTGTATGGCCAATTTTTCTCTATACCTACACTCAGTTTCTACAGTTGTGATTGTCCATGGCGTGTTTTCTCAAAGCACAGGCAGCCATGGCAATGGAGGAAAGCTCATTCTTCTTACATTCAATGGCAACAAGTCTCGGAAACTGGAGAGGGTTGTTTCTCTAATGGAAGTAGGAGGTACCTATAATGACTTTGTTTTTAGACAAGCCCCTTTCTATAATTAGCAGTTCCTCATTGGCGACCCAGTCCTCACATAAGCATATGTGAGAGTGGATGGCTTAACCTGCCAGATCCTTTGGGCTTCTATCACATTTTGTATTTTCTTTATTTAAATAGCTACGTAATATTTCACTCGCAAGGTTTGTTTTCTTAGGGTCTCCCGGGTGGGTCCTTAGTTCTAGCCTTGCTATTTGTTGCTCTTAATATATTCAAGGTTTCACTTCAACGACACAGCAAAGGATTAACCCTACTCTACTCCTAACATTAAACTCACCTCTAGCCACATACCCATTTCACACAAAGCTATGCAACAATAGGAGGCAAAGAAGAAGAGCTCAAAATCAGGGAGAGTGATGGGGAGTGAGATTACCACAAAAGTTCCAAGCTTAATCTTCAACACCAGCAACAAGCTTTGTGGCATGAAATATCAAGCTTCTCCCTCACCACCCTTGAATTCTGAACCTGCTCGTAGAGTTCCTTCGATCCATCGACAGGTTTTATGTTTTTCTGACGCCTTCGACCAAACTATTGTGTCCAATCTCGTAGAAAGCTTATGAAAGAGCTAGCGAAAAGACTATAGCATGTATATAAATATAATTGAAAAGTTATTGTAAGGAGCCGACTTAATGAAATCAAAAATTATAAATTTTAAAATTTTGGATTATAATTTGTTTTAATTAATTAATTATTTGTTTAATAAATTAACTACTTGTTTGTTTATTAATTTTAATTTTAATTTTATTTTTTATTTTTATTTTTAAAAGAGCCCACTGGACAAATAAGCTTAAACACCCACATTTATGATGTATGTTGTTTTTTTCAATTTCGATTGCTTCTCTCAATTTCCTATTGTGATAGTGATCTATCCCTGCAAGTATTTTGGTTTCTCAACATGATGTGATTTGGTTTTATCAGAGTACTCATGAGACGAGGGGTTGAAAAGCATTGTGTTTGATGTCAGCTGCGTGTTCTTGAATCCTAATTCCAAAGGAACGGCCTGTTTCTCCTATGTATTGTTTTCCACATGAACATGGGATCATATTGACACCTTTATGTTCAATGGGATCACCAGAGTCTTGGATAAAACTCTAAGGAATTCTAATAGGTGTTTAGGGCTTGAAGTTGCTGCACCCAATAAGTTTTTTCTTTTTTAAAATCCTTGCAAGTTTGTCTGCTGTACCTTGTATGTAGGGTGGCAAACTCTTAGACATCATTATTAGTTTGTTCTTATTCCTAGGTGTTTTAGCATTTTGAAAAGCTTTCATTAACTGATGTTTTTTATAGCCATTACTTTTAAAAACATTAAGGAGGTGTTTTTTCTCTTCCTCTAGGTGTCATCATCGAAATTCTAAAGGTTCTAGTGGCCAAGGTGTTTAGAACACCTAGTTTTGGGAGGGGTGATGATGGGAATCAACATGAAGGTATTGTTCAATGTGGGTTTTCTTCCTACAAACTTGATGGGACAAGGATCCATCAGGTTTTTTTGTGACTCTGACATCTAGAAAGGAAGACTATTATTATTTTCAACCTCCATCGTGAAGTTGATCTGATTGTTTATTAAGGTGAGTCACAATTCATCTAATTTGTCACAACCATGGGGACAGATGACAAAGGTATCATCAACAAAACCTATTCCAGTATTTAGGTTTGAAGGGTGAGGAGTTTAGAGCATTGTTTTCTAAATCTTCCATGAATAAATTCAAGGTGATGGGAGAGAGGGGGGATCCCATAGCCAATTTAACAGGTTTGTTCATAAAGAAGTCTCCAAAGCCATTAAATTAAGCAACATAAAAGATGATGATAAAAAGAAATTGATTGTTGGCTTCCCCTCCACCCCTAGGATATATATGGACTTCCTAAAATTCATAAAGAAGGGCCCCCTCTTAGACCTATCGTCAACACAATAGGCAGCCCTACTTTATCAACTTGCAAAATACCTAGCCCATAAACTCAAACCCTTAGTCGGAAACACTAGCTCCTTTGTTAAAGACTCCTTTTTCTTTGTAAACAAGATCAAAAACATTAAAGTTGACAAGGACGACATCCTTGTTAGCTTTGATGTTGTTTCTCTCTTCACTAAAATTCCCATTGATGAAGCAATGAAAGTCATCAAAAAAACATCACTGACCTAGGCACTACCAACTTGATTGAGCTTTGCTTGAAATCCACTTCTTTAGCTTTCAAGGCGACATTTACGAACAAACCTGTGGGGTCGCTATGGGATCCCCCCTCTCCCATCATAGCCAATTTATTCATGGAAGATTTAGAAAACAATGTCTTTAAACTCCTCACCCTTCAAGTTTTTCTTACCTTGAAGGTGATATCAGGGGGTTTTATTTTTATCTCATTTTTTCAATGATCAGCATAGTTAGCACTAGTGAGCCTTATGAGAGAAGCCCCTGTCATGGCATCCAAATTCCTTTTGTAACTTGTGACTTGGATGAAAATGATCCAAAAATAAGTAGTAGTGAAAGGTATTCGTTTTGCTTACCTTGAAGGTAAAATCAGGGGGTATAAGTTTTTAGCACAATAGATGGGCAATCTTGCAAATGCACGCGGAAGCATTTGCGAAGTGGGTTGTACAAGGTTCTCTATTCTTAATCAACGTAGAAGAGAGGATGGGAATAATTCAAAAAAATGATAATGAAATTGTGTTTTCTTTGTTTGGATATTCATAAGTTCCTTGGGTTCTTGGGCTTGTGTTAGACTAAGGTTTCTTCTGGTAAGCCATAAAGTATTGGTTCATTTTCAGAATAAGACATGTATACGTGGTGGATGGAATGGTAAAGTAATAGCTCAATTGATATCATATAAATTGTCATGATGCTTCTCCTAATATTTCTATGTTAAATTCCAAGCTCTTCTAATTTGCATTTGTTTTTAATGTTAAATTCCAAGCTCTCTTTCTAATTTGCATTTTGTCGTTGACATGTTGGATGTTGGAAATGACAATATGAGCGCCATGGAGTACCAATTACACTTGAGCATTTGGTGTTTAACAAAGTTAACAAATAACTATGTAAAAGACTGAATAAAACTCAGAAATCAATAATATATAGTTCTTTTATAATAACTGAACTCAATAGAAGGAGAAAACAAAATAGATCAGGAAAAATAATAGACCAAAACAGAGTATACATCTCCAAAACTCATGAAGAGTGCCAATATCTAATCCTGATAGTTTAATTTAGATATGAAAGATATTTCATGATGCTTTAGTTGATAATCTTATATATGGAAAGCACCCATAAACATAAGGATTACAATTAAAGAGAATAATGATTACTTGCAGGTATAAGCACAAGGATTACAATTAAAGAGCATATTTCAACTTACTCCCTCCATAGGATCCTTCAAATAAACTACACTACAGGTGAATTCTCTAATTCTCTGCTCTACTGACAAATTTTTCTTCAGATTTATAATCAGTGTGGAAAAATCAACCAAAGCTTGTACGGAAGCCTTGTGTACTTGAATTATTCCAAATGGCATTGAATGAACATAAAAGTGGTGCTGAAAAGAACAATTACCAAACCATATCAAACACAATTACATAAAATCAAAATTCTCAAATTCTCATGCTTAGCTGAAAAGAAGAATTACCAAACCATATCAACACAATTACATAACATCACAATTCTCAAATTCTCATGCTTATTTTTTCAAATCCTTGAATGTTTAGGTCATAATAAAAAGGCCCATATACCTCAATAAAAACAAGCAAGGCCTTAAAACTATGGTTCAATGTCGAACATGAAGATTGCAAAGCTGTGGCCGGCAAAGGTGCGTTTCGTTTGCCATTTAACCTACGCCCATAAAAATATTCCATGCTTTCCCTGCTTTGGCAGGGACTTCTAATAAAAGAAGCTTATTTTATTGATAAAATTATAAAAATACAATTTTCTATAATATAAAAAAAAAAAAAAATACAATTTAAAATTTTTAAAAGGAAAGAAGCCTTATTTAAGAAGCAGAATCCTTAATAACTAAAAACTTAAATCATTAACTAATATTATTCAATTTTATTATCCTTAAATGGCTCATATTGTGGGTTAGGTACACAACAAAAAATGAGAGGAAGCAAAAACTGCAATTAAATGGTGTTAAGACTGAGACAATCAAGGAACTTATACGAATACAGATTCAAGCTGGGAAGCAACCTCAATGGGTTGCGTGTTGATAACAGGCAGCCTTGTTTGAAGCGTGAATCATATTCCAACAAATGGAATGGCATTAGAGATGATTTTGATTTCTCAGATTTTGAATTTTCTTCATCAGTTCCAAACTTCCGCCATAATCGTGGCCAGGAATAAAGCCTCCGCCTTGGCCTGATGAACCTTCACGAGGAGGAGTTGGTCCAGATGAGCATTCAGGGGAGGAGGAGTTGGAGGAGAATTTGGGGCAGACGAGCATTCAGGGGGACGAGGAGTTGGTGAGGCCACTATAGAACTATTCCATTTCCTTTGCACCGTGTAAAACAAGAGCACTATTGCTGATACCAGCGATGCTATGACGAAAAGGCCCCAGAAGTGTTGAACCTTAAGTTGACTGGTACCCGATCGATCACTATATTTGCTGCAATCACTGCCATAGTAAGGCAACCATTGTTGTTGCAATCTGAACAGATCACCGTTTTCTGATAGCTCAGTATCTTGATGGAAATGTCCCTTACCAGTTGATAATTCATAGGATGAAAAGCCTGCCCAAAACAGCTCATCAGTATCCACAAATAAAATTAAAAGCGTCATGAATATTTGACACACGAAATCAAATTATAGATCCCAATAGTAATCACATACAAATCCCCAGTTTTGAATGGTGAACGTTTGGCCAGCGAAAGCGAGGCGATTGCAATGTTTTTCCACAAGAGATTCCATGTATGGACGTTCGTCCACGATAGCACCCACATCACCTCTAGTCAGAGCATCATAAAAATCAAATGCGTCTAGAGGCACTTGTCTACGCTGAGAGATTCCGTACTGTTCTAGAAATCCACCTCCGATTAGAGATCCCATCTGATACCCAATTCTTACTTTGCTCACCACTACACTGTTGATGTCGTTAAGGGTTGGTTGTAAACGTGGGGCTGTTAGAATAGCCGATAAATTTGCTGTATAGCACGATTGCAGAATTCCAATAACACAAAACCAGGCCACAAGCACTACGCGCCCCATTACGGTCTTGATATCATCTGCTATCCCAAATCAATTTTTCGATAAAAGTTCCATACGTCTTAAACAGAAAAAACGGAGGACAAACAAGGAATTTGTAATATAGAAAGAGAACAACCTACCTTGATTGGTGAACCAAGTTGTAAAACTGAACCTGTACACAAACAAAAATTGCTAAATTCAATGTGATTTCTTAGCCGTTCCATCGCTGCCATAGTTGCTTTGTCCTATCCAATTGATAGGTATATAAAATAAGGCATGGCCAAAGTTGTTGCTTACCATAATATGCTTCCGAATTGCTTGCTAGGCTGCCCTTGGAACCGCTGATTATTTCGACGGTCCAAAATATAGACCACCACCCCTCCGGAGATGCAGAACACCGCCATTAGTAACCACATTTCGGCGGTGAAAGGTTTCGTAAAAACCCAGCCAAAACTAATGATATCCGGATCTTTCAATGGAACAACTGCCACTAAACCAGAATCAAAGAAAGGTTGTGCAAACAGTACTTCTTGACAACGTTTTGATGTAATGGTCAAGTCTCCTACTACTGCATCCAGATTCTGAACAGCCAAAAAAAAATATAAAGACAAGATGAATGATATGAGAATGTTTGAGTGATGCTTGCTGCTACTGCTATTACCGATAAGAATGACAAAACAATCTAAGCGCCCGCACGCAGACAACACGTATACCTTAAGCATAATTTGGTGAACAATAGTAACGTCATATGGAATATATGGAATATAATGGGACGGAATAATCGAGTGTTTTAATGGACTCTTCAAACACCTTCACGCAGAATCCCCCAACAATGAAGTTTGTTCCGTTCCTTTCTACTGAGACGAATTCCTCGTAACCCGTCCTCCAAGACACAGCTACTTTCAATATTCTTGTGCTTGGAGAACTCATCGAAGATGGTGTTCTGTGATTTTGTAGTGCATGTATATTCTTAAAATATGTATGCATGCAAATCATAAACACAAGAGAGGTAGTCAAAGAGGCCACTCCAACTCCTTCCATTGTTAGAGTCCACATGAACTGAAGCCCAACTACCTCTGGAGAGGAGTTAACATATCAAGCCATAAATGAGAAGATTGTCGACTATAAATTAAGAAATCATTTACCATTCTAATGAGCATTTTCTCGGAATTGGAGAGGGCGGTTTTCTCTTCAGTCAAGATTACTTTGAAATTATAACAGTGTTGAACTTTCAACATAAAGCCGTGTTGACAATTGAACATAAAGCCGCGTTAACCTACGTAATAGCGGACTGCTTTGATAATAGGTTTTTAGTTCTTCATTAGTTTTGTAAGTACAAGATTAAATATTGATGAAATATTCTTAGTCTTCCCAATAAATCAATGCATTGAGATTTCAACCACTAATTTCCTCATTATTATAAAGGCATCAGTTTACATGTTTATTCTTTTACTTGATCATATTTAAAATTTACTATGGATTGCCACGTGTGAGTGATTAACACCAATTAAAGTTTTGTTACAAAGTAGAACGTTTCATTTTCTAAGCCACTTTAATTATCAGGGGATTTAGCCACTTTTTTTACATACTACCTCTTCCCGGCCACCTCTGAGCCGTTTCTGTTCCCGTCGGTTCATGATTCCAAAGGTTTAAAGAATAACACTAACACATTTACTGTACCGCACCCTCATAAATATGAAGGAAATATGATGGTATACATTTTCTCTAATTTATGTTTCACCCCCAACTTACAACATGAGGGTGGGGGTGAGGTATAAATTAGAGAAAATATACATTTTCTAATTTATGAGGGTAGGGTGGGGCATAAATTAGAGAAAAATATACATTTTCTATTTATGCCCCACCCCCACCCCTACAAATATGAGGAGAGGGTGAGGGTGGGTGGGGGTGGGGTATGTCTAGAGAAAATGTACATTTCTCTTCACTTCTTATGCCCCGGTGGGGGTGGGGCATAAATTAGGGAAAATGTATACATTTTAGATTTTCTCTAATTTATGCACCACCCCCACCCTCATAAATATGAGGGTGAGGGTGAGGAAAATATAAAAATGCATTCTCTTAATTTATGCCTCAATTCCCCACCCTTTCATATTTTATAGAGGGTGGGGCTGACATAAATATGAGGGTTTGGTGGGGCATAAATATGAGAAAATGTGCCCTACCGCCACCGCCACCCTCATATTTATGCCCCTTCCCCACCCCCACAACATGAGGGTGTAAAGGGGGCATAACATGAGAAAATGTGCAAATGGGCATAAATATGAGAAAATGTGCCCCAATCACCAATCAGCCACCCCTACATTTATGCCCCCCTTCCCCACTCCTCATAATATAGGGTGGGGTGGGTGATAAATGAGAAAATGCACATTTTCTCACATTTATGCCCCACCCCCACCCCTCATATTATGTCTCCCCCACCCCCTCATAACATGAGGGCAGGGCAAACTAGAGAAAATGTACACCCTCTAATGTATGCCCCACCATTTTCTCTAATTTATGCCCCGACCCCACCCCTCACCCCTCACCACCTCACCCCCTCACATGAGGGTAGTGGGGTGATAACCAGAAAAATGTACATTTTCTAATCTATGCCCCAGGGTGGGGGTGGGGCATAAATAGAAAATGTATATTTTCTCTAATTTATGCCCCACTTATTTTCTCTAATTTATGCCCTACCCTCACCCTTATTTTCCTCTAATTTATGCCCCACCCCCACCCCTCACCCTCACTCCCTCGATATTTATATGAGGGGTGGGGTGTAGTACAACAGAAAATGTATATTTTCTCTAATTTTATGCCCTCCCACCCCCACCCCCCACCCTCACCCCCTCATAAATGTACATTTTCTCTAATTTATTCCCAAATTTCCACCCCTCACCATATTTGAGGGTGGGGGAAAGCATAAATAAAAAAATGTATATTTTCTCTAATTTATGCTCCACTCCCACCCTCATTTTTATGAGGGTGAGGGTGGGGGTGAGGCATAAATTAGAGAAAATGTACATTTTCTCTAATTTATGCCGCACCCCCACCCCCACCCTCACCTTCATAAAACGTTTAAACAATAACACGTTTATTGTAATAGTTCACTCAAATATTACCAACCGATACCTTACGAACAAAAGCCTGCCATCTATATGTATACTCAGGCTTTTGTTATGGATACTCACCTTAACCAAATAGGCTAGCAAGTGAATTTTACTACGGGGTTTTCACTGGGCTTAGAATTTTACAGCCGATACCTTTCGGCGTTCTCCAGCCGCGACTTAGAGGGTGTGCTAGTCATATGTCAAAATTATCTCCAATGTTGTCGACTATTCCACCAAGGAAGCACGATTTTCTCTCACATGAATAATCGTCTACTCAATTACTGATTATTGATGGGGAGGGTTCCAATTTGCTATAATTGATGGTAATTTCGGTTGCCCATCTCTAATGATAAAGTAACCTCTGCACAAGATTTTAACACATTCAATGACAATATGTTGATACATTTGAATTGACATTAAATTCCCTTCTAGATGAAATTCTTCCATTACCATGTGATTGTTAGATTATTCAGGTTCAATTAAATATAATTTAATATCCTTAACTCTTTCATGGTAAATAGAATCCAAGAAATTTCAACTAATTCTAATTCCAAAAAGAAACAAATCTACATCATTTTAAAGAAATTAGCTTTTAGTATGTGGAATCTTGATAAGATGTTTTGTATGGAAAATATGAAACTTGCTCTACCCACATCAATGTATCCCTAATCAAGTTATCAAAAAATATTGTCATTTAAGAAATGTAGAATTTAGATTGGTCTATAGGTTCATTTTCTTAAGACATCTTCTCATCGTTCAATCTCATTCTATTTTAGCAAGGTTGTGTCTATGGAATGTACATGTACCAAAGAGATATTTCCATGTATTTTATATTGTTGAAGAGTCTCCACACACTTAAGATGAATTGATTGGAAATGGTTTGCAAATTTTGGGGTTATGTTTAATATCACTCACATTTAACATATGATGTTTAATGTTTAATGCAGTGAATCTTTAAAAACCACGTCAAAGAAAAAATCAAAACATGGGTAAAGTCTCAAAGTGGTTGGGTTAATCATTCATATAATCATGGGTATGGAATCAACATTTAATGTTGTAAACAAAATTTTTCATTCATGTTTTTGGATAAATTCAATGAGTCACATGTCATTTAGTTATTTGCGCAAAGTTAGAATGTTTTAATTCGATGGCCTTGGGGCCCATAGCCGTCAATTTTGATCCTTTATTTATAAGAATAGAAAAGTTGTCAAGACTACAAATGACTACACTAAGTCTGACAAGGTTCTTATTTTACATATATACTTCAAATGGTAATGTTGAGGGTAGCGATACATCCATGAGATGTTTGATTAATGGTCGGGAATTGAACCTTGGTTATGCTTAACATTACATGTTATATTATTGTTTTATAATCTCTCAATAATGGAGTTCCATCCACATTGCAACCAGTTAGTGGATGAATGTAAGGAAGTCTTTGCATGGAGAGGAACAAATGGGTAGAGATAGGAGGATAGATGGATAAGTGGGAGGGGATTTCCAAACACCAATCGTAAATGTTGATTGGTCTCATGTTACGGAGAATAAGGGTGATAAAGGAAACACATTTGACATAACTAATTGAACACCAAATCCATAAATTGACACTAAAATTTGATGTATATAGGTCAAAGAGTTGTAAAAAATGAAAAAAATAAGATCCCTTCCTAAAATAAAATATTTGGTCCACAATTTATTGCTCGACTAAAATGATCCATTTGCAAACAATAGAAATTGAAATCACAAAATTTCCTTAAGGCATCAATTCATGAATCTTGAGTTCAAGTCCAAATCACCATTTCTCTTTACTACTATTATTTAGTGTCTATGTCTTAATTAGGAAAAAAAATCTATATGAGCTAGGATGACCAATTCACTAGTTATGGAGCGCTAAGATGACCAATTTAGCAATAGCTTGATATTAGACTCTTGATTAATAGTTGTTGTGACATGAGAAGGTATCATTTTAAAAAAATGTTTGTAGGTCTTATTAGAGTGAGCGATCACTTCATCTAATGCAACAAGCCAGTACAAATTAATCATTACACATGGAATGGACTGATCCAAAAATAAGCAAAGTGTTACAAGCACCCTATACATGTCAAGCCGCTCTATCCATTGGATGGAGCAAAACAACAATGAGATTATTTTGGAAAATCAGGCTTATGTGGCCATGGTCTTGGTAATAATTTTGTTTTTTTAGTTAGTCCTATGTTGTCTATCATTGGTTGCATAAAGGAAAGTTTAGTGTTATTGTTTTAGTTAATTTGATTGCATTGAGGAAAGTTTAGCATTGTAGCTCCATGTGAGAAGCCAATACACTAAAAAAAAAACATCTAATGACAAATAAAAGGAGATGAGAACCAACTTAACCTAGACATAGCTTAAGGATCAAGTAGTTTGATCTAGTTCTATTTTTTATAGTATCAATCGGTAGATCCAGGATTAAGATTGTTAACCTAGACATAGCTTAAGGATCGAGTAGTTTAATGTACTTCTATTTTTTATAGTATCGATCGGTAGATCCAGGATTAAGATTGTTCAGTGTATTATTGTTAGGGTATTGATTAACAGTTTTTATTTGGCGTGCAATTGTTGACGTTGATAATTTCAACACACATTTTTTATTTTTTATTTTTTATAGTATCAATTGGTAGATCCAAGATTAAGATTGTTCATTGTTAGTGCATTCTCGTTAGGGTGTTGATTAACACTTTCTTTTTTGGATGTACAGTTGCTCACATAAATAATTTTAGTGCTAGATTCGGTGGCGGTGGTGGTGGGCTAGGAGGACGATTTGGTCATGGAATTGACAAGGAAAAAGGAATTGGAAAATGAGGTGGAATTGGAGGTGCAATTGGAAAAGGTGGAGGAAAAGATAGAGGTATTAGAAAAGGAGGTGGATTTGGAGGCAGGATTGGAAAAGGTGGAGGAATCAATGGAGGTATTGGCAAAGGTGGTGGAGTTTGAGGGGGTAGAAAAGGTAGAAATGGAGGAATTGGGAAAGGTGGTGGATTTGGAGGAGATCACGATGGAGGGACCAGTGGTGGAATTGGAAATGGTGGAGGATTTGGAGGGGGCCATGATGGAGGGCTTGGAGATGTCATGGTGGAGGCATTGGGCCCTACACCACTCTATGGGAGAGAAATTGCTCGACTATGACACCCTGATGATGGAGGGCATGATGGGGGAAGAGAAGGATGAGGAGTTTAAGGAGTATTTCTACGCGTTTGACGAGAACGACAACCATTTTAGCTATGTCATGGAGTTGAAGAGAATCATGAGAACCTACCAAATAGAATTCACACTTAAATTGTCACAAGGACAAAATGATCCAGATGGATATCGGTGTCCACCCACCTTTTCCAACTAGCTCAAAACAATTTTCTGGCAATTTTGGCAATTTACTATTTTTAGCAGTTTTAACTTTCGGGGCCATTTTAAGGGCCTAAATGAAGGTTTTTTGGGATCGACCCAAATCAATGATAGACAAAGACATGATTGAGGCCCCCAAATGAATCTCTTCGATGATACCTTTCAAACGGACTATCATACGCCTAAAACGAAGATCGTATGCAAAAGTTACAGCCCCAGGAAGTTAATGTACTAACTTACCCAAACAGGGCCCACATGACTTTTGGCGCTTCATCTCTTAGGGTTAGGTTTTTGGATGTCTAGGGTTTTGGGAATTCCTATTTATTGTAAAAATGCCTTCAGAGCCTCATTGTAATCTTCTTCTTGCGAATGAGCACAACTGTCACATCTCTTCTCAGAGATAAGCCGTCACCATTCCAACAAGCTTGTTTCCGCTGCATTTTACAATATTCAGCTTATTTTTTTATTGAATAGAAAACTAGTTTTACTGTATCTCTGTTATTTTGTGTTAAGAACCTGTTAATAATCTGTTTTCATTTTGTTCTTCTCATAAAATCTAGATCACAACAATACCAACAAATGTCTTGAATACATCAATATTTGAACACCTGTGAGGTTTGATCTTGGGACCCCTCCACCACACTAAAGTTTCTGAGTGTGGGAGATTTTCTCTTTCTATGCAAAATGTTTCAATTTTGGGTTATGTGTTTATATATTGATATCCCAACTCTTGTGAGGTTCAATCTTGATAGTTCTCAATGTTGAAGCTTCTTCATTTCTGTGTAAGAGGTTTAGAGTTCGATTTCTTTTTCTTTTCCATCAATAGAGGTAGAGGCATTTTTAAGAGGACAATTCCTTTATAGGTTTTCATCATTTATCTATTCCCTATTAAAACATGCCACATATCATAATATTTGTTTTGTAGACCTACCACCTATTGCATTGTTTTTCTTTTTAACTTTGTTTTCTATCTTGTGGGTGATGAGTTGCCTAAGGATCCTAGATTCAGTTCGACTTGATAATGCTTCTAATTCTATTGTTATTCTCACTCTTCATTTTTCTCATTTCTTGTGAGATTATCTTCCAAGAGCATCACACTAGCTAGAGCTATTGTACATGTTTCAATATGTCTAGTGAAAATGGATGAAAGAGGGGTAGGATGAAATATATTACATCATTGATGAGAGAAAGAAGGAGATGGATAATTGTCCATTCATGGAGAGATTAAAAAGGATGTGATAGTAATATTTGTATACTTGTTGGGAGTCTCCATTCTTGTTGAGTCATGGTTAAGTTATACGAGGA